>JAQGCC010000678.1:0-32040 GCA_034698905.1 Xestoiulus laeticollis
ATTTACAACTTTCGTAAATCACGTAAAAGTGCGAGATTGTACAACTACGAACCTCAACTTGAGTACCCCTATTATAAACTACAATTGTACAAATATTGTAAAAACGTGGACTACATTTACTCGTGTTGAATAAACAAATACACGACTTACTGAGATAGGGATGCCTTTGATAGGCAGTAGTTAGTTGAGGTGGAATCATTCGGGTTGTATGCGGCTGAATTCTTACTTGGCCACTATTGAACGAGGGTGTTATGTGGGCAAAGGGTGGAGGGCTTTGGGGTCGGAGGGGTGGAGAAGACACGGACGAGGAGAGCAAAAGAGGAGGTGATGGCGACAGATGGCCGAGTAATGAGGGTGTAGCGCTCAATTCTGAAAGTTGCAAATCACAACAACTAGGTGATAAACGCCATTATGTCATTGCTTTCAGTGCTATCATATATATTCCTCGACAACTGAATTCATCTGCAAACAATTATACATTATAATCATTTAAGGAAAAAAATAATCTTACTTTGGCCAGGAATGGGCAGGGGAGATGTGGTCATCTGTCGAGTTATATTGGATGGCAAATTGGAGAGATCGTTACCATTCTAGACAAACCCATAAAAATTAAATAACGTAAGTTTATCTAGTAAATAAGTATGCAAGTTGAAATTTAATTAACATAAATGTATCTTATTTACCCCCAAATATGCCAATGCCGCGCCAGCTCTACAATTCACAAATCCGGGTGGCGGTCTAACGATGGAGCGGTTGATACTATCGATGCCCTGAGATTGGCCAGTTGCAATGTCACGTTCGATCTCGCTGACAGTTCGTACTCTGGGCTTCAACAAAATCTCTCGCTCAACCTCGTCGACCATTTGCGCTCTCGGCGAAATTTGCTGCTTGTTCTTTTGAGACGAAAGCAGCATGTCTCTTTCAATTTCCTCTAAAGTTTTAACGTTCGGTATTAGTTTTGTACCTGGATCGGTTCCAGTTTTAGACAACAATCTGTGATTATTTGAAGAACTGACAATTGATGGATCCTATAAGATAAATAAAATTAACCCGGTTCTATCTAGGTAAAAAAATAACGCAAAATAACGCATGCCAATGCCTTACATCAGATTGCAAATCTATATTTGACTTCAACACTTTGAAATTATTTAACATCGTTGTTATTGACTGAGCCTGCTTTACGTTTGTGCTCCAGATAGAATTTGTAGATGGGGATCCCTAAAACAAATCCAATTTTACAAAAAAATTAAATAGCAATAAACTTAGTTTTACTTGGTATCCTGAACAAGTTCATAAAAATACAAACCACATGGTCGGATTCCACAATTGCAGGAGGTGGTGGAGAGATCGAGTAATGAGCATGCCTGTTTGGCTTCTAGAGAAAAAGTATTGAGCGTCAACAAGTTATTCGACACAAACAAACCCATATTTACGTAAATTTGCCGTCTTACCATAGGCAACGGTCTCGACCGCTCTATATTCATGATAGCCGGATCGTCGACATCATCGTCTAAGACCAACTGCCGGATTGACTTTTCCAGGTTTTTGTCTTCGTCGTGCTCGTTCATCCCATAATAATGTTCGTTTCCCATGTGCTGATAGGCATTTTCACCATACAAATAGCCATCAGAAATCTGGTTTGTCGGAACGACCTTATCGTCCTGTTCCGCAAACTTCTCGTGATCTTCTTCCCAATCGTCCCCACCTGTCAATAAAAACGTTAGTAGGCTGGCTAATTATATAAAAACAATGATTTTCAATTTGTACCCATGAGATCGGCGCCGAAGGTCTCATCATTCAAAGCATCGTATTCCTCTTCCTCCTCCACATCAGCAGTCAAAAGACCTTGATCCATTCTCACTGCTTGACCAGCTCCAAGGACCTATAATTAGAAAACGGTCACCATGCATAGTTTTTGTAAAGTGTATTACAAGAATCACACAAACTGATGTACCACACCCAAGATATATTAATTCTCTGGCAGTGCAAGTACTTTTCTGCTTTTACTGCTAAGTAATATCTTGCTCAAGTCAACCTGTACTAAAGATTTGAATGACAGTAGGCTTAGCCCAAAAATAAGCTACGCAGTACACAATACACACGTACAATGCCTAAAACTACGATGTGGTATTTTAACTTGAAAACAACGAAATATAATTATTACAAACCTATAGAAATATCAACTAAAAGACCGGGGAGATAAACTGAACATAACTCCCGTTTTTAAAACATTTTAAAATCCAATTTCACGCGGCTGAAAAAATCCGCATGTTGCAGAGCACTGTATTTTTTGTTAAAGCAAGTTGCATTGTGGGAAATCTTGTGTTAATCACCTATACGAAAATTAATTCAAACATCCAGAAATTGGGAATCATATGGACTGAATTTTAAGGTATTTTGCGTAACATTTATTACGTAAACGTGCGTCAGTTACTCGTTTCTTATCTGTATAATTTTAAGGAAATATGCGTGTAACCTTGCAATGTGGATGGCGCTAGAGTATGGGCTAAGGTCCAAAATGCAGACAGCTGTGCGTTAGGCATAAAACAATTTCTGGTCAAGAACCCTTTACTTTGGTTCATTCATTTTAAAATCAATGCTTAGCACTTGACGCCTTAAAATTGGGAATTTTACAATTTATAGATATGCATTAACACGATTACTTAATTATTTTTCATGTTAAATTGACATGATCAGCTAGGCATGCATGTAATCCTAATTTTGTAGGGCCTGAATCTAGGATATTTAATATTGTGCAAAGTAAATTTCCAATTGCACAATTAACTTAGATTTAATTAAATAAACGAAGTTCATATAATAAGTAAACCTGGTCTGACCTAACCTACTGTATAACACATACATGTACATGTATTGGCTAGCTGTGTACTGCAGTGATGAGAATAAATTAAGTGTATATGGGAACAGTATGGAAATTGTTGTTTACAGCTATATAGGGCAATGAAATGGACTATTTGTGTCAAATTAAACTTATTATAATGGATCGATCCATTATAATAAGTTTAATCTTGCATATATTATGTAAAAACAATTAAACGAATTCTGAAAATTTGCAATTGATAAAAATGTGAAAACTCACTGCAAAACAAGCGCAAGTATGGGAACACCAATTGGTTTGGATCTTTTTACAAAGGGTTTGCACAGAGTCAGGCATATTGCAACAACATCAGGGAAGGTTAATGTGACACCGCAAATAATCAGAAGTATTCTTCCTAATGCTGGCATAATGGCACCAAACGGCCAAGAATTATACGAGACGAATGGAACGCAAGTGATTACCCCCAATCAAGAATCCCCAAGACAATAATCACCAAACAATAATCTCCAAATAATAATCTCCAGTCAACAATCTGATATATATTATCCCATAATTTTCAATATATATCCCATATATTTGGCACCGGATAGGTTAGTTTGGGTTAGGCAGCGCAGCGTGATGGCTAATCTGGTATGAAACGGTGAAACTTTCTTGATTGGGGGTTCTTAATTGCAGATAATTACCTGGAGGTAATTGTTTGGGGATTTTTGCTTTGGGGATAATCACATGGAACCGAATGGAATATAAATCAATGGAAAGTTGCGCACATTAGGAAAATTCCATACATCTGACCTAACCGAACCCAGATTTTCTGAGCAAACATTATGTTATGAAATATTTGGGTGTGCGGTGTTTGATCTGTGCGCAGCTTTCTGATCCCGGAGCCAGCCGTAGGCTACGTTAATGATCAACAGACAAACAATAGGATATATGTTATGAATATAAAACCATAGGCTTATAAACTAACAAGTTGTACAACACCACTCATACCAAACTGTTCTCAATAAACCAATCTATAAGAAATTAGTTTTCAGATACACCATTTCCTGGATCACCCTATATCGATTATGATAACTGGCAAGCACCGAATTCATATCGTCCAATTTGGATTGATGGCAACATGTGTCTGAAACAAAATTATCTTATTCGGCCTACATATAAATCGATAATGCGACATTTTTACTGATCATTTCCTGATTTATAAATTATTTTAAAGGGTACGACACACAAAACTGATGTGCATGGAATGAAATTAACCTACAGTTTCAATGAAAGTTGCATATGGAAGTTCAAGATTGCATTTTATAGGCCTATGCTTATCAAGTTTATTTGTGTTTTTCAAAATCTGTGGGGAAAATCTTAACAAAATTATGTGCAGTGATTTGAAAAATATCAGAATCGAAAAAGGCAATTTTTGCATAATTCAGTTTAGGGAAATATAGCACACCCAACCATCATTAGCAAATGAGTGGTCCTTTATCAGGGAGTAGGTCAGTACAAAGTTTATGTCCCAATTCCCTTTAGTTTATCATTATTATAATCTCAAATACTACAATTCATGTCCCCATTAGCACAGCAGAGGAAATTCCAATGTCTTTCATTGTTTTTATATTTCAGGCAGCGCATTTCAAAATTATGGGAAAAATGGAATTGCGATTAAGGAAGTTGATATTTCGATAGTGCATGACTGTTGTTCAAGCTAGACATCAAAAGGGCCTAGGTTTATCCTAGGTCTGCTTTTCTACAATGATATGGTTCCTCCTGGTGCTGCTGTTGGGCTTAGTCGCTGGGATATTGCTGACTTTAGCCATCCAGTGGTGTATTGTCTACAGTTATTTCTTATCGCAACCATTCCAAAAACCTGAAGTTTCAGCTTCAGATTTTATACAACCCAATGTTCAGTTGCCAGAGGTAATTCATTTCGACTTGCATGTACTTAGTATAAATAAGAACAGTTTAATTTGAAAATACAGCCTTTGAAAAGTGCTTGTTTGATAACGTTTTACAGGAACTTCTAAAGCTTTTAGATGTAAATCAGGCAGATTACAAGAAAAAGGAGTCTTGCATTTCTCTAAACCTCATTCTACAGTTTTTGTTTAAGGAACTGCGGGACACGGTTCAAATGAAAAGGTAACATATGACCGATTTAATGCACCCTCAAAACCTGGTACAATTTCTAAAAATAAACGGTGTTGATAATTGGGTAAAATCATTTATGATCTCAGATGGTTTTTGAAAAAGCTAAGCCTTGAATTTGAAGAGCTCTTGCAGAGGACAACGACAGGAAAATTATTGGAGCAAGTTATGGTAGAGTGAATTTCATTATTGAGAATGTTTATGCAAAGTGAAAACTCCTCAGTGTCAAAAATTATACTCATTAGATCCAAGATCTCATCTTGGGAAACCAGTTTCCAGTAATAAAATCTATTTCACCAAAAAACGTACAACTTCATGAATCTGGTCATATTGAGGTAATATCTTTAAAAATTAAACAATTCCAAAATGATTGAATCTATGCGAGACAGTTCATATTTTTCCTCTCCAGGAATTGGATATCTTGCTTGATCTGGACTATATGGGAGGTTTCCAGTTGTCTGTGACCGTGGATATGGTTCTCGGCAGATCGGCGTATCTGTCCGTAAAAGTCACGAGACTGCAAGGCCAAGTGAGGCTGCAGTTTACAAGGCTGCCATACACGCACTGGTCCTTCGCATTTTGTGAAGAGCCTTTAATGGACTTTCAAGTCGAATCGCATTTTCAGGGTCGGCCATTGCCACAGGTCACTTCACTAATCATTAATCAGGTACGCGAATTTACGATTTTTTTTAAATTCAATATTTTTCTCCCGGTATTTGAACGTTTTTCATTTTTTTTCTTTCTTTAGATAAGACGTTCGGTGCGCAAAAAGCACACTCTCCCAAATTACAAGATACGATACAAGCCATTTTTCAGCAAACCGGAAGAAACGCCGAATCCCAAAAACGTTCACCTTCTTGGCAACAAGTTGACGGAAGGTCTAGTTGACGTGACCGTCATCGAGTGCACGCGACTTTTCAAAAGTGCCACATCATCCGGTTCTCTCATTTACTGCACTCTCGCAGTTGGTAAATTTGATTTTTATATAGTTTTTTAAAGGTCTCTGCATGCTAGCGTCTGCGCTACTGAATTTCATAATTATCTTTCCAGACAGCAGTGCTTGGGTTGAATTGGTTTTATCGTGCAATACTAGTTGGGTAACGCGTGACTTAGACATAGTTCGACAGCCTGGTCAGCCAGTTGGCATTACGTTTATCCAGGTAGGATAGGCATCAATTGATAACCAAAAGCATGCCAACATATTTTATCAGAATTATTTTAAATGTATGTGTTTATGAATATGTGCACGTTGATTTGGCCAAGATAGCCTGCACTTCTCTATTTTTAATAGAGGCATGTACGTACTACCGACCCCCACTTGCTATGTTATAATATGGTGGCTGCATGTATACGAATACATTTTCCTGCTAGATGTTTCATTAAGCTACCGGCTTTTAATAAAATCATTTCTAAAGGTAAGAACAGCGTGTAGCATGGCATAGCATGAGCATAGGTATGGCCGGAAATGCAGCATTCCGATTGGGCAATCGGAAATTTTCGCCATCGGGAAAACCAATAGAAACGCAGCATTTCAGGTCATGCCTTTGCTCGTGCTATGCCATGTTCCACGCTGTTCTCAACCTAGGACTACAGAATAAAGGCACGCGCACAGATATTTCTCTTAAGCTTATTTTTATCCTATGCTTGTTACCTATCTTAAATTAAAGAGCGGAATGATTTCAATTTTAATAAGGATCGTTTCGCTACTTGTTTGCATGAAACTTACACTTTTGTCACCCTTGACTTGGCATGACCATTGTAATCCACTCGTAATTTGGATGCGTCATTGCACGGAATTTTACTAAATATCTAACTTGATGCTCACCACGAGCTGGCAGTTACCATTTGACCCTCGAGCTACTTCCTACTTTTGTAGGAGTTCATTTTAGACAGATATGAAAACTGTGTGGTAGTGGAAACAGTAACTCCAAATTCTCCTGCCAGCGCTGCCGAAATTCAACATGGTGACCTGTTGGTCGCGGTCAATGGCACCAAAATAACTTCCACTGGACAAGCCACCAGGCTGTTCAAGCAAACTGCCGAGAAGCTTACCGTGCGTGTCGAGCATAGATCTCCATTAAAATATTACCCTTCTCAGGAATCTCTTTCTCGGGTAAGGCTTTCTGCTCATTTTCCTTTTCTACAAGCCCACAAGTCATGCTGTAAGTGGTCCGCGTTGTTGCGGGTTTCTTTAATCGTTGTTGGCTCTGGTCTATTAGCATTTTTCGGTATGTTATGTACTTTGCATATTTCGGGCTTCTCACTGAAGCGTAGAGCCATGCAGTGCTTAGTGAAAACATTGCATTTTTCTGTGATAATAATTTATGTTGCTTACGCGCTCTATATATACATGCTTTTACCATTGGGGAAAGGTTAGAAGTTAGAACTAGCTAAAAACTGATAATGCAAGTTCTGATTAAGCACCAGGCCACACTAGGCTGGAAACGCGCGTTTATCTAGCCTCAAACTGGGCATCGAATTTAATTTAAATTCTAGAATTATAAAATTTGCACATTAATATCTCGTGCGAAAATTCTTTTTTTTTAAAATTAAAAACCTTGTTTGAGGCTAGCCAAACGCGCGTTTTCAGCCTAGTGTGGCAAAAATGTTGTGGTAAATTTTGGGTGCTTGACAAATTTTTATTTACTTTTTAAAATATGAAACCGGATGGTTTCGAAATTGTACAAAATAGTTTGAAAGATGATTATTCGGCCATGAGGTAATATAAATTTTAGTTCAAATCGATTCTAAAACAAAGTTTTTTAATTGTTTTAATTTTTTTTTCTCTCCTTTTAATCGACATCATGGATATATCGCAGCTGTTATCCGAGAATACAACACTTCTGAAAATAAGCTAATTCGTTCTGATCACGATTGCAGGACGACGACTCCACTGGTGGATCTCACAGTCGTGCCGAGGATGACGGGGATGACAGTACCGACAGCGGAGGAAAAGTATCACCGGGGATGAAATCTCCTTTGCTGCAAACATCTCCCGTGAAGCGAGCTTCGCTAAAATCTACTGGACCTCAAAGTAATATTCTTAGAAAAGGAAAGAGTCCCGCAGACTCGCCTTCACATTTTGCCAAAAAAAGTTGTGAAGGTATTGCAAACAGAAAACCACAAATGTGCGATAAGAATCGAACGTAATTACATCGAGTTGTTTTTAAAAAAAAACAGAAAGACGACCTTCTTCGGTGATTGGCATGCCAAGAACAGTAGAAGTTGATGGGCCAAATGGGAATGTCATTCTGAAAAGAACTTCGCCCGTTAAATTCGTCGAGGTAAATTCAGTTTTAGTCGAGATGTTTTAAATGCGTACTCTTTCAACAAAAGCACTCAGACTAAAGTCTAATAAGATTAAGACTAAGTCCAATGGTTTTTCTGCACTAGCGTTTCAACAAATTTGCTTACGTGTTGTTATATATTTAAAAAAAGGCTCCAACTTGGAACGAGACGCTTTCGTTTGAAGTGGAAGAACATCAACAGTTTCTCAACGTTTGCGTGTGGTGTCAGAATTCCGACAACAAAGTAGAAAAGCAGGAAAAAAGTGCTCGCCCGGAAAAGGATATTTTGTTGGGACACGTATGCTCTTTCTTAAGATTGCTTGATGGGCAGATATGCACCCTGAACAGGCTTATCCCTTATAGATTTTAAGAGGGTTGCATACCAGAATAAGCCTTTTTTCCAAATTACTTTTTTAATTTAATTTTGGAAACTGATAGGAACAAATGAAATGTACGAGGACCTAACAAATATTCTATTATCTGTTTAAATTTTTTGTTTCCGAATATGCATATTCCATTTCATGGAAATATGTCTGTATTCCATGAAATGGAATATACATATACATAAACAAAAAAATTAAACAAATAATAGAATATTTATGCTAGGCCCTCGTACATTTCATTTGTTTCTATCAGTTTCCAAAATTCAATTAAAAAAATAATTTGGAAAAAAGGCTTATTCTGGTATGCAATCCTCTTAAATAATTTGTGTCAACAGGTTAGCATCTTGCTGATGGATATTGCCATGGAATGTGCCTCGAACTCTAAAGGCATTCACCAGAGATCGTTTCGACTTTCACCGCCGGAACCAAAAGCGGTGGCGAGGTAAAAAAAATAAGTCGTTAAATCGCAATTTGCGAGCAGCGAAATTCATCAATGGAACCTTTCGTGCAGCCGGAACCATAAACTAGCCAGTCACCCCGGATTTGACGAAACTTTATGTTATGGGGATATCAACCTGGCCTTCATGTACCAGCCACAGCCGATTCTAAAGCGTTGTAGGCAGTCGAAGAGTTCTTGTACCAAGGATTCCGGTGCCGATTCCGACGAAGAATACTCGATACTAGCCGAAACTTCAGCAAATGATGACGAGTGAGTCCGATGGAGTCAATTATTAGAATTATTTTGAAATGCCTGCTTTGACAAAAAACTGTTCATTTTTTTGCACGTTGAATTACTAATAAATGAGTTTTTATACTTATTAATGATATGCTGTTTTAGAATTAAGAATTGCATGAAATCTTGATAGTGGACTTGGTGTAAAATTGCCTGTGAATTTGGGTTCTTAACTTTCAAGGGGCAACATCGGAAAATATATGCGTTTTACCATAACCTCTATTAAAATGATATTTAGCATAGTAACTATAAAATAAACTTTAACAAACTAACACTCAATTTGAATAACAGGCAAGCAAACTGACATACTGGCAGTATTTTGTGTGTGACATTTCCTGGTAGGATGATATTTTCTATGACTTTAATGAATAGTTGACTGACATAATTGTCGCATGCCATTGAACGAAAACATTCTACACGAGTATAATAACTGATTAATAAGTATCTTTCAGAAATAAAAATGCATCCGAACATGACTTCATAATAACACAGTTTCATAATACGGTTTTCTGCAAATTCTGCACTAAAAAGGTACAATTTTGTCTTCCTTAGGCCATGTGCGCATGCTTTTTGTGTATTCTTTTAAAATTTCACAAAAAATATTATAGAAGATTTCTTAATCATTATCATGAAATTTTAAAAAAAAAATTATTTTAAATTATCAAATATTGCGAGTAAATCAATTTCTCTTCATTTCATTTAGGTATGGTTAAAAATGGCATTTCAGTGCAGATTATGTGCTGCAGTATGTCACAAAAAATGTGTGGCCAAGTGCCAAGCAGCAACAATTTGCACTAGGTAGGGAACAAAATTAAACCGTGATTTGGGAGAAAGCATGTTTTTAAAACGCCCACCATTGTATAAATTTTAACTTTTATTTTAAGAGATGGAAACTTATTAAGGACACCTTTGAATACCATCCAGCAACCTGAAATAATTACCACAGGTTTGACAATTATTTGTATGCAATTTTGTGCAAACTGCAGACGTACAGTATGCCTATTTCTGTATTGAATTCGGACAACCTGGAATCGCATGACAACTCATGAGTATTAGCACAACCAGCGTTTAGGCCCTTATCTGTATTTCTTTTTGTATGCTCTCAGATGCTGGCTCTGATGGCCCTTCAGACAACAAATCTCAGACGAATGACAACATAAGCAGCGCAACGGCAGATTCGTCATCGTCACTTCTTGAATCGCCTCAGGTACAAGTTTTAAAACTATGTTAAGGCAGATGTGGATCGCTGATGATTATGATAGGGGTGCTCGGGCAAGGCTGAGCAATTAATGAGCCATTAACCAGTGTCCTACACAAAACCACTGGATTTGTTGTTTTTCCCAAAGTCGGGTGCATCATTGACACTTTAAATATTGTTACAACTTTAAATACAAACTTTAAATATTGTTAAATTCAAGTGTTATATATACTGACTGCTCCGTTTCAATTTTTCGTGAATTCAGTAATATGTTGTTTCTACATGAATTGCATCCGCTTCGTTAACTTATTCGAATCGCTCATGATCTTATAACTTGTCGGAGTATCCCCTAATACAGGGGTTCTCAAACTGGGTGCCGCAAGAGGCATTAACTAAACTTCTCATAAACATAAAGGAAATAATAAAAAAATCATCCAAAGTTTCATTCATCACATAAAAGGCAATTGAGCATTAAATTTGCACTATTTTTTCTTCGTTTCGTAAGAATTTAAAACCGCTTTAAGGGTGTCGCGAAATTTTTTTAGCCTGAGAAGGGTGGCGCAGCGAAAAAAGTTTGAGAACCGCTGTCCTAACAAACAAAAAAGCATCCCAGAGCTATTTTTCTAGTAAAATCCGCTTGTAGAAAGCTTGCATTGTGGGTGTCTTTATTTATTAAATTTGTCGTTTTTTGGGTAGACTCAGCGCCGCCTTCGCTCGTTGTTAACTAATTTAGCTGCAGCGGCAACGCACGGCAATACAAAATCACAAATCGAATGTTCATCCGGGTTAACTAGGACGGGTTCTGCCCATAATCTCGCTCTACCTTCTCAACAGCAAATACCTTTCCAATCAAAAAGCTTGCCTCCTTCTCCACAGGCATCGCCGGCCGTTAGCCGAAAGGTTTATCAAGCTTAAGAACTCTTCAAATTCTTACACTTTATTTGAGCATGCACATACATTTCTCCATTTCAATCGGTCAAAATTTAATAGAAGAATTTAGAAATATCGACACGGCCATTAATGTGTGCATACGATAAATCCATTTCAGACGTCCCTACAGGGCAGTTTGTTTCAAACCGGCCGGGACTCCGAGCCCGAAGACGATTTGGAAACGACCGTGCAACGCCTGTTACAGTATTCAAACGACGAAATGCTCGTTTCGGTTGCCAAGGAAAGAGGACGGGAGTTATTTTCAAATTATTCGTTAGAGGAACGGAAAGAAAAACTCAATGCAATGGTAAATTTGGTTCGCATCTCGTGACCTGAGAAAACTACATTCTTGATCATTTGTTGCTTATTTCAATATTTTGCAGATTGGCAAATTGCAAATCGAAATCGATCTGGCAACTGAAAGCAGGAACGAACTTGCCCAGGACGAGCGACGAACGAGCGATAATAGTCGAAAGACCAGAATATCATTTATGATTGCTAAATCTGACGAAAAGATACAAGCATTGGCAATATTGATGCTGTATTACTGCTCAGGGTTACAGAACTGTCAGGAACTTGAAGAAGCGTTAAAGGTATAGACAATAGGCTTACTGTTAAAAAATTATCTTTTGGCCAATTTGACAACATCTGCTCAACTTTTGTGGTTTAGGTCCAAGCCGCCAAGGCTGTCGGCATCAGCGAACCTCTGGCATAACTACGAAAACGGCCTCGGACGGCTAACCAATAAGGTTTACAAGGATTTCAATAAATGTATAGAAGACGTGCCATTATACATATGCCTGCATTCCAACTTTCTGTTTAGCCTGCTCTTATGTATGTGTTTTTGTACTTTGTATTTATAAATTATCGCCATGGCAATCAATCTACGCATTTGTTCTGTAATAGATAGTTGCATTCGATCAGTAGGCCCTAATGTTTCTGTTGGTCGACTATTAAATTTCGTAGCTTTAAAACTTATCTGATAGGCTTTAGGCCTAGATTATGTGGTGGACTTAAAGATTTCGAACAAACCGTGGGTACTCTGTTGTTATATCCTCAATTACCATTTTTAAATGTTTCATTACAGATATGTACTATTTATTGTTGCATTAAAAAAATAAAAGCCAAGTCACTATCATTTACAAATACTGTAGTTTGACGTTATTCTACCGAATCTAATTATTGAATCTCGTTGTTCGGAAATGTCCGATCACCATATCCGAATTAAGCTTGAACTTAATTCATTAAAATTGAAAAAACAAAAACAACAAAGCTATTTTTCTTTCTATTTTTGTGGGCATTTTTCTAAACATTTCTAAACAACAGCACGACTAATATTATAATATTCAAAAAGTAAAATTGGAATAGCTATTTTTTATATTTTACATATGACGATTTCAGCTGAGTTTAGCCACAAATTAAATTGAAAAACCAAATTATTAAAACATTTTTTAATGATTTTAATCTTCATGCTTGTGTATTATCACATTTAATTGCCCTTTGAAATTCCAAAATTCCGTTATGCAATTTTTATTAAACTTTTCTTATCAAGTTATATATACACATACCTTTCTAGCAATTTAACTCAATTGATTCATTTGGGTGTACATTGCAGTCCTAATAATAAATATTTAATTGCTCTCTTATTAAAGTATGCTTATTAAAAACGCATTTTGCTTTTCTGAAAAATCGCCCTTTTTCAAGGTTTTCAATGTGGAATTCGCATTCCATTCAATTGCATCATTTATGCACGCATATACATGTATAATTATTATAATTATAAACGAATTAAACCTATCAAAGTTGATTTATAGCTTACCTTATGAAGAAAGCTCAGCATGGTGACTTAACTGTAGAAATCACACAGTTAACTTTAAAATAAATTACGCGATTTCAAATCCTCCAGCTGCACTGACAAATAACTTGTTTCGAACTGCCGCTCGATGCCTCGAATGACATATAGGAGAGGTCACGAGGTCAAGTTCAAGCCAGCGCATGCGCGTTTACCATAGAACACAAGTAAACCATTTTAAACCCATATTCAGAAGTGGACTGGCCCGTTATAGGTCACCGGGGCCCGGGTATTTCCATGTGTTCTGGCATGCTACATGTACTAAATATTTTCAAACGTGTTCAGACTTGCATGTCTAGATGTGTTTTCCAATTTTTGCAAAATCGATGCAAATATGCAGAATGTGTTCAATTAAACTGGACATGTTAAATTAAATTTCCAAATATTATACATGTAGAAACATGTTCAGGTCTAAACGTGCTTGCCAATTTTTGTTCAAACTTGTTTGAACATGCATTTTTCCCAATTTCTACAACTTTTTGATAACTTTGCCATGACATTTACAATTTCTCCAAAATTGCAGAGAGAAAAATATTTATTAGTAGGGCTGCAATTTAATTACAAATGAATTCAGACATGCCTATACGTGTTTGCCAATTCTTGTTCAAACTAGAATGTTGTTCCAAAAGTACGTGTTCAGATATTTAAACACTACTTTTAACTTTTGCTATGGGGAAATTTTAAAACCTACTTTTAAAAAACTACTTGTTATAATACAAAAATAAAAATTGATACAATTTATGCAGTATTTTTGGAGCTACTGCACGATCAAAATTTTATAATTTTTCCATTTATAGGGAATTTTTTAAAAATTAAAAACTAAAATACTTATCATTTTTTTTTTTTTTTTGGAATACACACCGTGCAAGTACCTGCTGCCACCTAGTGGCGTATTTTAGTTTTTAAGTTTTTAAAAATTTCCTATAAATGGGAAAATTATGAAATTTTGATCATGCTCCAAAAATACTGCATTTTTATCTTTGTATTATAACAAGTAGTTTTTTTAAAAGTAGGTTTTAAAATTTCCCCATAGCAAAACATGCAGTTCAGATTGTGTTCAAACTTGGTATAACTATACTAGTCCAAACGTGTTCGGACTTAATTGTTATTCCAAATTAAACATGGACAGATATTTCCAGAAGTGTTTATCAGGGCAGATCCACACGCAATGATTTGTTTGACAAATATCTTGCGATATCAAGTATGACTATATACTGGCAAAATATTACGTGTGGACGGTAAATTGGATCATTTGCATGAACTGAATGTACTATATTAGTTTAGCAAACTCGAAAAAGCATGTTGGGTTAATTAGAGCTAGAGGGAAAGTGTGGCGCACGATTTCCTGATCATGCATGCATGCCAGATTTGCATGTGGATATACGCTCTTAATTTTTGATAAAACCTGATCCACGTAGAACTTGTATGCATGTATTGTGCCAAACTTTGTTTAGACATGCCTAAGCGTGTTTGCCAATTCGAGAAAATTGTTAGGACATGTTATTCCGATATTTCTAGAAGTGCTTACCAATTTTTGTTCCAACTTGTTAAAACATGTTCAGACATGTCTAGACGTTCTTTCCCCATACTTTACAAATATCACAAAACGTGTTCACACATACCTGAACGAGTTTGCTAATTGTTCCAGTTTTCCGCTGCTCACATTTGCATGTTTATCCTAATGAAGTGTTCAATCGCATGATTTTAGGGTCTCTTGCTTTTATAAATGAAAACATACACGGTGTTCGACATCAAGAAGGACTAACATGAAGATCTGGAATTTAGCAAAACGTTTATATGGAGATTTAAAATGAATGAAAAAACTTTCTTACACTATAATTATAAAGATTTTCTTTTATAAGATCTGAGCTATTTATTTTAAAAAATATTATATTTTTATAATACATAATCGTCACACATGGAAATATATAAGTAACAATATGGGAGTTTGAATAATCGATGCTGCGTGAAACTAAAAATGTACAAAAATTTACAAATACAAAAGCTATCAACAAGTTCCCAAAAGATGTTTTAAGTACATTACCGTAATAAATATAATAAGGGTTCTTAATAAAAAAAAATCTTTCTTCGATCGTGTGAGAAACTAAGGTTAGATCAATAGAATAACAAACATTATTTAGAATATATTATGCAACGTTTGAGTTTGTACTAAGCTACATGTAGACCTACTGATGCATGAATAAGTATGCACATAAGCTGCAATCTACCAAAAATTCTAATTATAAACAAGAGTAAGTACAAAAGCACACATCGGTACCAAAAAATGTGTAGCCTACATGTTGGCTTTATAAAAAGTTTTCTTAAATGAGATGAACGTTTTGAGTAATCGAGTGTACTTTCCACGATTTTAGTATTTCATAACACAGCCGATGGATTGGAAGAACACGTTGAATATATATTGTATGAGTTTTTTCAAAACAAAATGGTATTATTCCGGTTCGAAACCTCTAGGTGGTGTCCGAGTTTTAAAAGCTGCATTTCCAACATGGCCGCGTCCCTATACACCAAATTAAACCATCTTGGAATGGAAACGTAAAAACCGATAAAGCATCATGCAAAGATCTAATCGTGAAAAATGTAAACCTTTGGAGATAATGACACGATATTGATGAAAATGCAACGTTAAAGACTCGGATACATGCCGGTGCCAGAGTGTTCCGAACAGGAATCTTTGGTAAAATAACTATGGTTAATCTAATTAATAATTTAGGAACCATTTACAGTAAATAATCCCTATGCTTCACCCTGTATGTCAAGATTTGTAAATTATTAAAATTATTGAGAAAACTTCAAACACTATTTTGAAATACGATGAAAGTTAAGGGTGTACTCATTATTATGAAAATGTGACATGGCACAAGAACATATTTCTAAGTCGTATTTACATATCCTACAAAGCAGTTAAAAATATAACAAAATAAACTTGTAAGGGTAAAAGGGGATAACCATTATCCATTGAGAAATAGGCTTTTGTAATAGTTTAAAATGTTTGCTTAAAAAAGCAGTGAAGTTTTTTTAACTAAAATCTTAAGTATCCAGCCGGGTATGTAAATGCAGATTAATCTCTGCATAAAATCCTCAAAAATGTCGTCGTCACAACTTTGTCCCTCAATAAGAGAAAAATTTCCGTATATAATATTTAACTACCAAATGTGGATTCCTCATTAACGTAAATTAACGTTATTAAGTAATTTTCTGCCTAAAAACATGTATAATATTGAAATTCGATTTTCAACAATTATAACAACAACAAAGTATAATAATTCACAATAGCTGCCTATTTTTGTGAGATTTGTAAAACGTTAGGTCTTGTAGTCACATTCCCGATTCGGCTATTCCTTCATCATCTGAAATATGCACAAAGCCATTTGGGAATTTAATTAAAAATGGGCGCAAAATGAACCTTTAGGAGAACCTGCTTCAATTTAAGGTGTATGGCAAAGGATGAAATGAAGCCGCAGTAAATAAATTACTTTTTCCAAAATGTATCCTTTCTTCCGTGAAAATTTGAAAACCTGTTTTGAAATGCTCGAAAATCCAGCCGCCATATTTACTCATGTAATAGCCCCTCCCAGACTTTAAAGTCGACATTTAATAATTTTTCTTCACTCAAAGTGATTGAACACAATGCAGAAAATGAATTCTATCAGTATAATATTGACACATTTATGGATTAACCTTTTTGTACCATGCATGTGTATTATGCAATATACACATCTGAATATATATAAATCTCCTACAGTTGAAGAGTTATAAGTTCAATATTAAAATGTTTAAAATATATATTATGACATTAATCGCTTGATATTCACCATTTTAATTTATAGGGGGTGTATTAATTAGTACACGATGACTCGTGTAATAGCTGGGTGGCCAACAAAATTTTCAATTTCCCTGACTTTTCCCTGACTAAAATCCAAAATTTACTCGTTAATGCATATCAATTTTATTTTGTCATTTTGAAAACTAAAATAACGATTGCAATTGCAATTAGAAGCTTGGCAAAACACCAGATTTAATTACAAGCCTAGCTGGATTAAAACATGTTTCACAGGGAAGGAAAGTAAAATTGAATAAGGAATTTGGTGCTGTTCAATTTTACCAAACAAATTTAAAAAAATAAAAAAACAGTATTATCAACCTCAACATAACAGCTGCTTGTTACACAGACATTTTGCTTTTATTTGGAAAAATTTCCCTGACCACACACAAATTTCCCTGGCATTTTCCTTACTTCTATGACCGCATTTTCTTCCCTAACTTTCCCTGATCTGTGGCCACCATCAATAGTCCCACCCATGCTTCGACGAGGCCTTACACGAGTAAATACAGTATACTCGAAAAGTCAGCTTGGAACGTAATTTGAATGCCGTGGCAGCCATTTCAACCTTTGCCAAACAATAGTTCAATTTAACTGTAATATTACCCAAAACCACCAGCAAGCGGAAGTTTTTTTTTAAGTGGAAAGGCATTAGTGGTCACCTTGTTTAGCCCAATACAAACTTAACAAACGATATAAGCGCAGCACCATTGTAGAGAATAGGAATGCTTGCTTGCTAATTACAATGCAGAAAAGAAAATTCAATGAGAGCTTTAAAGTGATCATGCACAACAAAAACGGCAAAAAAAAAGTCCGCCACCAAAGAAATGAAAACAGAAAACCAAAAAGTGCAAGAAAAAAAAAAGAATCAACCAAAGCATTGACCTAGGCTCACGATAAAAACACCGCTAAACGAAACCATCGTAAACAGGCTAAAGCCGTTATCACAAGGGCTTATAAATGCAAGCATTAAGCGTGGCTATCAAGTAGTTGAGCCTAAGTAACGTACCTTCGAAACCTTCGTTGTCGTGTATTTCGCCTCGTGGCGGATTATCGTTTTCTTTGCCTTCCAGAACGCAGAGCAAGCACTGATGAATGCAGATGTATTGTTGCTAGATAACAGAAAAAAAGCGATGTCAAACCGCTTGAACATCAACGGGAGATGGAAGAAAAGTGTAGCGAAATTACCTCGGTCTGAACCATCCAAACTCTTTCTTTTCTCATCTCGTACACGATGCCAAATATGTCGACGTAATCGTATTTCTGGATGTGTTGAAGGATTCGGTCGAGCGCTATAAATGTGCCCGATCGTCCAACGCCGGCACTGAAAATATTTGCAGGACCGAAGTTTCAGTTTTGCAACTTAAGAGGGTTGCATACCAGAATAAGCATTTTTTTCTAAATTATTTTTTCGTTTAATTTTGGAAACTGTTAGGAACAAATGGAATGTACGAGGACCTAGCATAAAAATTCTATTATTTGTTTAAATTTTTTGTTTATGTATATGTATATTCAATTTCATGGAAATATGTCTGTAAAGTTTACCAGACCCTCAACAATTATAAACTTTACAGACATATTTCCATAAAATGGAATATACATATACATAAACAAAAAATTTAAACAAATAATAGAATTTTTATGCTAGGTCCTTGTACTTTTTATCAGTTTTGCGAATTAAAAGAAAACAGTTGACGGAAAAACTCGTCTCACCTGCAGTGGCAAACTATCGGCCTTTGGTCCGGAGGGCTTCTTTCCCGAAATGCACGCACGAATCTGATCAGAGTCTGAGGCGGATCGGGAACGCCGAAATCGGGCCAGGTTGTGAAATGGAAATGCTTCACAATGCGCGAGGACTCGCCCTTAAACAATACGGTTAAATTATGCTCAAATATCAATTCACAAACCCTGTTTCATGGTAGGCGTATCGAAAACCATGTGTACATACCCGACAAACTTTAAATTCGGAAACTGTCCAGTCGGGATACTGAGAATCGTTTAGAATCGTAACTTGGATGTCGTCGTAGTAAGCAGGCTGCGTATCGTACGGCCAGTAATGATCGCACTTTTCCTAAACATGGTAGAAAGTTTGAAAATGTCACGTGTGGAATCTCTGGTATGTTTTTGAGAAAAAAATAAGAAATAGTTTCATCCCTACCCTTCCTTTTTCGATGCAACGTGTCAGCATGACGATGGCGCGGCAATTCTGTTCCCAAACCATCCTCCAGAAATCGTCCCTGGTGCTGTGCAAGGGTCCTTGGGTGACGATAAACTCCCTCGGAGAAGAGTAACCCTGCAAGAAAATTCAACATTAACAGCGGTGTCTTGCAGAGCGAAATAAAAGCATCCGACGAAAGCTTACGGGGACATAATTTGCGTTAATGTAATCAGAGCCCTCCTCGTCATCGGTGGGCAGCAATTTAATTCGTGAATGATCGTAGGGAAGAATGTTCGTGAAACGATTCTTGGGACGGTTTGCCGAAAGATCGGCAGCCGAACAAGGCTGGTCGCGACCGACGTGCTTGAGCTCTTCGTATTCTTCCGAAAACCTGAAGTCCGAGTCTGCAGACATCAGTCGGAAATGGTCGCCAAAATCCTTGAGCTTCACGGGACGGCTGAATGAAATAATAACAGTTAGATGATGCGAGAATTCCGTGGTTGGAAATAGAAAAGATGGTCGGCGAGCAAAATACCTCGTATCAATAACGCTTTCAGGAATGGAAAGATTATCGTCTTTGCCCCTCGTGTTGTTTGTTTTCTTTATAAAAGGACCCATTCTCCTTTTCTTTAGTATTAGCAACACGATGGCAACAATCGCAATGAGCAAAAGCGGAACCAACACTCCGACGGCGACGGCAGACACTTTACTGGCATCTTGATCTAAAACACAAGTTGCCATTGTTTTAATTACATGTAAACGTACGAGTACTTAGTAAATATTGCAACATGCAAGGTCCGTAGAATTGTTACCTGTCTGGATAGGTGAAGAATAAACCGTATCCGTAAATTTATCGACGGAGGTGTATGCCCTCACTTTCACTTTGTAAGTTGCTCCTGGCTTCAACGGTCCGTTGCAATAGCCTTTTTTCCCGATGCAATTTTCAATTCCTATTGCAAACTCTTCGACGGTCGTTGTGTTGAAGGGGAAATAAGGCTCTGTCACCTTTAAATATTACAAATTTTCCGTATGTTTTTTGTACGACTCGTGAATGTTGCTCGAAAAAAAAAAAAAAAAAAAACTGCAAACCTGGTACGGAGGCCACGACTTATAATCCTGAACATCTTGCCACGACGGTAGTTCTAAGCCAGATGCATCTTTATCGAAATCCTCGGCCACGATCAGAGTATATCCAACGATGGGCCCGTTGGAGTTTAAGAAATAGTTTTTGCGGAAACGAACTCGGATGACGTTTGACGATCTCGACACTTCGGTGGGAAACACTTGAGGATTGGGGATTGGCGGAGCTAAAAATTAAACAGTAGCAATGTTTCAACATCAAATCTGTTGAATTTTAAGCCAGATCCACAAATGCGACATTCGGCGAATGTAGCTAGTTTGCGCAAATGTTTCGTATTTCCTCGCCCGAAGTCGGTCTTTTGACACACCTTAAAGGGGACGAATGTTTGCTTGGCTTTGAAAAAAAACACGATCTACACAATGGACATTCGCCAAATGTCTTATGTGTGCCTCTGGCTTTATAAGGAGAAGCCTCGATCATTCTCAATATTGGTACAAGTCTTTTTGATGTAGAACTACGTTCTTGTTTTCAACATTCGGGTACAGTTTTATAGGGAACTCGAGCAAACTCAAACGAGCAAAAAAACTTTGGGTAATCGGGTTTCAAGTATTTCAAAAACAAAGAAGGTTTAACTCCAGGGACCAAACCTAACAAGATTGGCTTAGTTGTTATGCTTAGCTCCTTGAACTCGGGAGACACGGGTTCGAACCCCAATCTGCTATCCTGATTGTGGTTTTTCGTGGTTCCCCACAACCTCCCTCAATCGCAGAACTATTTCAAAATTACAGTTTAGAAGATAGTTTAATAAACAGTCGTCAAACTTACGCCATATGGGAATTTCTTCTTCCAATTCGGCCACTGAACCGTATCCAATCTTGGTCTTGGCTTGGATTTTAAAAACGTACATTTTCCCAGCCGCCAGATTGCCGATGGTTCCCATTGTTTCCTTCGACGAGAAATCTAGCGTTTGAGAATACGGAGAACCCTTGACGCCATAAGTAATCGTGAAACCGGTCAGAATGCCGTGCTGCTCGTTTTGTGGGATTGCCCAGGTGAGCGTCACCTCGTTTGGTTTCACGTCGACGGCTTTAAACGTGTGAACTTTGCCAGGTACTAGAAATCGTAAACGTAGATAAAACTTAGCGTCGATATTCACCGATTATTATAAAATAATTTTAAGCACTTGCCAGATTCCTTGGTGGTAAATCTCTTCGAAAACGGCTCGCTCGTTTTCATGTTAGCAGCTTCCGAACCGCTCCTCACGATCACGGTAAAAGTGTACTCTTTGTGGGGATGCAAATTGTTCACGAGAATCGACTCGGTGTAGGTGGTGTTCTGTATCAATCGGTTTTCGCTGTTGAGATATTGCACCTATTTCGAGAATTGTGATAAGCGATACGCTTTAAACAAAATACGTCGAGCAATTGACAACTTGTATTGGACAGATACAAAAGGTTTACTCACCAGATATGCATCGTGGTCCCCAGGTGGTGCGTTCCACATTAATGTTACTTCGGTGTCACTTATTAAAGTTGAATTAATGTCACTAATGCTTTCCGGATCTAATTGTTGGAAGGATGAAGGCGGTCCTTGAATTATTATAATTAACATTACGAAATATAACATTTTCCCCCTTCAAAACCTACGTAATCTCTCTTGTCTGTGCAGCGGCATGCTAACGACACCTCCGCTAATAGTCCAAGCAGTGATATTGTATAATCTGCCAGGTACCAGATCGTGAAACGCTACGAAGCGATTGCTATCGTTGACATTCTTTTCCTAAATAAAAAATGTACTTTTTGATTAGGCTCTTCAAGGCACCACAAAATTCTATCGTTGACATTCTTTTCCAAAATAAAAAAATGAACTTTTTGATTAGTCTCTTTAGGGCCGGTTGCACCAACAAAGGTTAAGAATAACCTAGGGTTAACCTGCTTTGGTGGGTTAACCCACCATTGCATTGCACAAACGTGGGTTAGGGAAAAATGAAGAGAAAGGTTAACCCAGCGAGTAGGCAGAGCTAACCTCAGGTTAATATTCTAGAATAAAACAAGAGGCCATTTTGTTTTCTGCATGGTTAAACATGGGATCCATAACCCTGGGTAATTTTATCAAGGATTAATTGGTGCAACACACACAGCTATCCTGGAGTTATATTTTAACCCGAGGTTAGTAAACCTTAGATTTTCACCTTAGTTGATGCAACCGGCCCTTAAGGCACCACAAAATTTTAGCTTCTCGAAAGGCGGGAAGTACTGCTATACGAATTACCTGTACGGGAACATTCGGATCGCTCAGTTGGAATCTATACTTGTCGAACACGGCAGCAGCCGCTGGCGTGGGAGTATACCTCAAACCCAGCATTCTCCTATCTTCGTTATTGTAGATGAAGGAAATGTCTGAGTTTATAATGGGTACTAAAGCGGAAAAGATAAATAAAGCCAATTAGCGCTCGAATAAACAAGTCGTAACGAAAGGCAAGCTTAATTCTTTTTGGAATGCTTACTGGTGCGAGTTTCTAAAGCGTAGGGGTCACTTTGCGAGCCGTAGCTCACGGTGTGGAACACGAAATTGTAAGAATCGCCCGGCTTCAATTCGCTAATAACGATGGCAGTTTTATCGCCCGCAGTGCCGTTGGCTAGAACTTGTTTGGAAGATTCGCTATCATGTCTGCTGGTGGAATGGTACGTTATTAGATAATGGTCGAAATGGCCGGCAGGCACGATCCATTCAAAGGTCACGTTCTGCGTGTCTAAAATAGCTTCGACGGAAATCAGCGGACTTGGTTCTAAAATATCATACAAAAGCAATCAGCATGTATAATTGTGTGCGCTAACAACGAAAAATGGTTAAAAAAATACAAAAAAAAACATTACTGAGGACTTGTTCCACGTGTTGAAATTCGATACTTTCCATGCGATGACTGACGGAAAACAGTTCGATCACATATTTCCCGCCAGGTATCAGATCGGTTATTTGATGGGATTCACTTTTGACGATTTCTGCTTAACGAAAATGTCAAATTAATTCATTGTTGAGTAAAGCAACATTGGGAAATGCATGTAAAGCAAATTAAGTACCTTGGTTCCACGACTCTGAATCTGTGTCCACTGCACGATAACGGATTATGTAATTACTATGAAGAGAACTAAATGGCGGCTCCCAAGTAAGACTCATGGAACTATTGCTTATACTTTGAATAGAGAGATTCCTTGGAGGATCAGGGTCTGAAAATCAATAAAATGATCAAAACCACGAAAAATTGGAACTGCACGACACAAATTAGCAAACGTCACCATTCTACATAAAATGGAGTTTTCAAAATTACTTACAAACTGTCTGTTGCTGATTATGAGGTTCACTCCAGAGACCATAACTGATAGCATACAATTTTATCGTATATGCTGCTCCTGGATAAAGATTCTTTAAGATAGCCTTACTCTCAGAAGTCAAATGCTTTACGCTTTCCCCCGTGTCGTTTCTTATGTAAACGACAGCATACGAATCCTGGAGGCTGGTGACGTCGGATTTCCAGGTCATGTTTAATCCGTGGGGAATTGCTTCGAGTCCGACGATGAGCGGAGGCGCTGGCCCTAGAAATTTTGGTTTTTTAAAACGGGGCATTAATAACAAGGCATCGACGTTTCTATTATTTCAAATTATTAATCGTGAAAGTAACTGACTCGTGACTTGAAACGCAATGGCAATATCGCTGTCGATATTATTACTGACTGCGACAACACCAATCGAATAATTGTGACCTCCGAACAATTTTTTCAAACGATAACTGGTGGCACGGGTAGTTAAAACGTCGCCATCGCCATTCAGAGAATCCATTTCTTGATAAACGATCTGCATTTACAGAAAATATGTCAAAAACTGATGGCAAAGTTAAAAAACGTCAGGGTTTTAAACAAATTTCACAGAAGCAAACCTTGTAAAAGTCTTGGTGACTCGACTTGTTAGCTGCCCAAGTGACAAATATCTCTCCCATGTCATTGGACGTCGCATTTAGCTGAATTACCGGTAGAGGCTCTAAAAAAATAAAAATGCATTCAGTCCATTCATTCCGATATTGGATATACCATCAAATTTTCGAAAACTTACTAGTCGTGACATTGCCGGTAGTCGGCCAACTGAATACGTTCCCGCTAACCGTCTTCACGACGACTTCGTACGTTTTACCGGGCTCGAGATCGTCGTTGAAAGTGGTGACCCTTTCTTCGTATCGCCCCACTATGAGCGGTGCCATTCTACGAATCCCGAGAGACACCTGATACCTGTCAAACTCGCTGCAAATATAAGACGTGGGTGTTAGCAAACAAGTGCAAAACAAATGAGTTTTCTTATCAGAAATGCATTAGTTTCGGACAAGATTTTCATTCGCTATACTTCACCTAGAAGCAGACGGTGGCTCCCAATGAACTTCAAAGCTTGTAGACGTAAGAGTTCTCCTATTAAATGTAACATTTCTTGGTGCAAGTGGTACTGGAAAACAAATCCAAAGCAGCGTGTCAATTTTCTTTCCATGTAGATTTAACTTTTGAGATTGCCCAAGTTTATTAAAAATCATCACAAATAACCGATAAAAGCAGTAAATTACCAGTGCGATACTGGGCAGTTGTTGGTAAGCTGACCTGATCCTCGCTTGCAGTTTGTACGGATATGTTATAAGCTTTTCCGGGAATTAAACCATTAAATGCGGCTTGTGCAGGACCGGGTGGATCGCCCTCTTTTTCCACATACAAAACTGATTCTTGAGCATCGGAAGGTTCAATGCTCACCTTATAGTGATTGAAGACGCCTAAAATAGAAAAATTATATTATATCATATATTCAATATTTAAAATTGAAAAAAAAAAATGTTTTATAATTTATTATATTATATTATAAAATCTTAGTATCCCCTTACCAGCTGGATATGGGGGTTGCCATAACACCAGCAAAGTCGTCTCGTTACGAAACCAAACAATAAATCTCCCAGGATTATTCGGTCCTAATATCAGAAAAGAATAATGGAATATTAATAAATAGCAATGAGGGGGCACGACTTAGCGAAGAGCTGTTTAATTAACGCGACTCACTCGTCGTAACATTTGTGGACAAATATTCTAAAGATTCCTTGGACTCGAACATAGAATATAGCTTAAGCTCGTAAGTGGCGCCCGGTGTGAGGTCCTTTAGGACAAACGAGGTAGTATCGGCCTCCATATATAACGTTTCCAGCGTCGGAGGAAGCTCAGTTAGTGGGATTACCTGTAAACGCGAAATCAAAAAGCATTTTTTTTAATAAAGATAACGTAAAAAAATGGTTTTAGAGCTCCATGGTAATTTAACACTTTGCAAGCTTTTATAATGGGCTGCTATCACATAGGATATATATAAGAAACAGGCATCAGCAATAAACCTTTTCTAATATGATATAAATAATAGGTTGGACCACTCAACTGGTCAATTTATAAAGTTTAAATCAATGAAAATAGTCATATCAATTGGTCATTCTCGGCAGTCGAAGCAATTCAAAGTATTTCTTGGATTTGAAAACATAAGCATCAAACTTCTTTTTATGAGAGTTTCAGAATTGCATTTTAGAGAATCAATCAAATACACAAATGAATAAAATAAATTTTGATCCGTCATGTCTTGACATCTCAAAAATTAGGGGCGCAACGGCTTTCTGCCAAATAAGGGGTAGATTATTTTGTATTTGACTGCATAGTGATAATCATCTATTTGGTAAAGCCAAGCTATAAAAATGTCGTTCTTGTCAGAAACTCATTCAAATATCTAAGCTATTGAGGGTCAAATTTATCTATCAATTTTAATTGTTTTCCGTCATATTCTGCTGGAGAAATTCATGACATGCCTGTCACTTGTGCCTTGCATTATAATGAGAAGACAAGTTCAATGCAGATATTGTCAGAGGTCTACCTACCCGAAGAACAAACTGAGTATAGCCACCGGTTGCGGGTGGTTCCCACGAAATCTGGACACTTTTTCCTGCAAGTTGATCCACTGACAGATTGGACGGAGGATCCGGTTCTGTAAGGTAATGAGGTCAAACATGAGTAAACAAATTAATTTTCAGTTACATAAACAACCATTATCACGACGAAATACAGTACATGTAGGCTAAGTCTTAATTTGGCAGATAGTGAAATCTACACGAGGCGTTTGGTATATAGGAAAAGCAAAACAATTTGATAATGACGTGAATTTACAATGAGAGGATAAAAAGCCAGCATATAATTAATGCATTTAGGGATTTAATTACTTCTAACGTTTCATAGATTGATCATTCTATCAGTACATCCTGCCAACAGTGGGTCACGACGCAAGGTTAATTACGAAGTTAAATACTTAAAAAGGAAAATGGGTAAAACAATGGGGCATTATTAGTACATTTTTCTAACTATAACCTGAATATTGTTATGGAAGAACATGTGATGAATCACAATTTGCATGGCCTAGCCCTTAGCTTATACCGATTTTTTAATGGGGTAACAAACAACCGCAGGTAATTGGGTACTTATTTTCTAGTATTTTCCTCAGAAAATAAATTCATAATGGCACATTATATCTCACGATGTAATTTCACGGATCACCCAAGCAATGATTCCCAACAACTACTTGTAATAACAATTATTACATTGTTCATTAGCTCCAATTTTCAGTTGGATATGGCTGTTGTAACCTTCTCCAACATGTATATTTTTGTTGTTTTACAAAGGTATTTGATTTTTAGCAAATCAGCACTTAAAAATTGTGATAAGTTTTTTTTTTAAAAAATGTTACGAGCTTTGAAAATTAGGCAAAAAATGGTTATAATTTGAATGCATTTATGATCAGTTATGAGTAATCAATTCTGAAAACCCATCATCTTTTCAGAAATCTTCAATATAGGCCTATGGATGAATGAGATTCAACAAGAGTAAAATCACATGGCTTTCAGAATTAATAAATGACATGGTATTGATGTGGGCATAAAAGTAAGCATTTCAAATGCTAAATTGCAAACGATACCAAATAGTGTCAAACAATGGGAGAACAGGCTGAAATCAACCATGACCTAGATTTCAATTCAAAGGTGTACTTAATAACCGTTGGATGAAATCGCATACATGGAGTGCCTCGATCCCAAAATATCAATAATTGCTAATAAGCACTCTGTGGGAGGATTGTATTAAATTATTTCAGTCTACCATACTTGTACACTGTAATCAAAGTGGTTATATGCACATTAAAGTAAGAAACTTCACAGTGCATTTGAATAAGTGTAACTAAGAAGTTGTTTCCAGTTTTTTAGTGCCTCATATCTTCAAATGCAAAAAAAAAAAAAAATCCACTCATTCTGCTTCTGTATAGAAAGTTGTTTTCAATATAAACAGGGAAAACGAGGTTGATTTTTTTGGCTTTGCTTTGATAAAAATACTGGAACCACATTCCAGCGAGATCCTGTCAACCACTTTAGGGTTAGTCCATAAACTTAAAACTCAAATATAAATCTCAATATAAAAACTATAAAAATGGTATAAAAGTATGCCTACGATACGTATTCATAAAACTTGTGTGAACTACAAACCACAGATTAATATATGCCGATTTAACTATGTGAAATCACACATATGGAATTTTCAAAACCCCTGCATCGGTTCAATGAATTTATATGAAACAACCTACAGTTCATTATGAGAAACCGCACAAATAATCTAGGTCACCTTTGCGGGACAATACACTTTTTATACAATACTGCGTTTTTCTAAAATTATGCAATTTTTAGTACCCTTTTAAGTTGAACTTGAAATGCTAAATTCAGATTCTTATGGACATGTGCTTTTGCATCCATCATAAATCCTTAGCTTTTACTGATAAAAAATATGGGTTCAAAGTAAAGTTGCCCTGACATACTCCACACTGACCCTAAATTTTAATTAATTTACAAGTCAAAAGTTTGTTCCATAAACATGGTTTCTATTTCTGGGACAGAATTGTGGACTATTTCTCGACAGGTAACACACGCCCAACATAGAAAGTACGTTATAATTCTAAGCGCTCTTATATAATCAAGGCTGCAGAAACTAATTAGCCATAAAATGTGCAAACTGATTGTTATGATTTATAAACATCAATCTTCAAAGACGATTGTGCTTATAATAATATATGGACAGTGTGCTTATAATGCGAGCTGCACTAGGTGACGATTGTTTGGCACGTTTTTTTTTAAATAAAAAGAAGATGTGGAGATAATAATTAGCATGTTAGTACTTTCCATTGTTTCCTGATAATTAAAACCTATATTAATCTCCAAACAAGGGCAAGGGTTGAGAGTTCTACCAAACAAATTTTAGAAAACGAAGGTAAGCATTAACCATTTTTTAATGTTTATGGGACAATTGATAATAGAGAAATTATGATAAATAATTGCAAATAAAAATACCATTAAAACTAAATTTTATTTCGACTTTTAATTTCAGCATTTTCTGAAACGTTGCACGGGTGCAGACAAAAATTCGATTGAAGCTGATATTAGAATGTTAGTAAAGATTGTAAGTTCAACTTAAAAAATCTGGCACTTTGCCCCCTGCCACATGGCATACTACATGCTGACTGCAGGGTAAGGAATTGAATTGAATTGACAGAAAATCCCTTACCTGTCATGTGTGAATATCTCCTTACGGACATATCAACAACGGTATCGTTGCTATAATACAAAGCAAACTGGTATTCGGTACCAGGTAATGCCTGGAAAATCTCGATTCTGGTGGGAACATCAGTAGCTTGGTAGCTGATGTTTGTTGGTGGAAAGCCGATGGGAGGCTGATACACCAGACGGTAGTGGCCATCATCGGGAATATAGTGAATGGGCCACGCCACATTCAAAGAGATTTCAGCTGCCCGGCATAACTGAAACATAAAATCAAATCATTTTAGAAAACAAGCATTAAAACAGCCAACAAAGTCCTTACAAAGAATATACATGTAATGTACAAGTAGGTGAGAGTGGGGTACTTCGGAGCAGCTTTTACATTTTTGCGTATATCAGGAAAAATGATTTTTATAAAAATATATGCAAAATACATGTATGCGTAACCTTTGCTCTATATATCGTTCAGTTTTATACAAATTAAGCCGTTGTTTTATTTGTACCAAATCCCCTCCCAGTGTCTCAGGTTGCCCCACATTGCGGGGTACTTTGGGACAAGCTCTTGCTTTTAACAAATATGCAGATTTTACACATTCTATTATTCTCTAATACTTGAGTCTTTAGTATAATAACCTTAATTGCAGCTGTTTCTAGGTTTTATATGTTAAAGACACGAACTTCCGGGTTGTTTTCTATTTCCGGAGCTTTAGTACATGAAATTGATAAACAGTAGGCCTATTAATAAAATATTAGCAGAAATAACAGGACCGAATTTCTTCTGGATGATAATAGTAACAAAAACATTAAAAACATATTTTTTTCTGTATTGAAAAACTTTTGGGGAATACTGCCCCAACGTGCCCCATTTACATGCAATGACGCTTTTTTAAGGCTAACACAGTACCTAACAATATGTGTATTCTATTAACAACATAGTTTAATATTTAAAATAAAATACTTCAAGTATTTTGCAATGTAGAATGTAACTGTAAGGTCCAAAAAACAAAATCGTTCCTAGCATTCATCTCGTGTTTTCAATTTCAATGGAACTTCAGTGAATGATGTCAGAGGGATCCACTAATAATTCACTTGTGAACGATTCCGTGATACTCTCAAACCTTGGTCCTAAAACGTCACTGTACCTCATTACCCCATGTCCCAAACTGCCCCCAATCTCCCCAACTAATACCATACATGTATGCTCATTTAGAAACAAGTATAGGAAAACTGTCTTTTGAATTCTTTCCCATTTTACTATGATTTTTAAACTTCCCCCAACTTTTCTAGTCTCTAAAAGATAGTAACCCTGACCACCCTAGCTGACCACTCAAAATTTAAAAAGTTGACAACATAACTTCTTGTCTCGTTGCTCAAACAAGTTATGACCACCTTGACTTCTTCTTGGTATCAGAAAAATTACTACAGTAAAAGAGGGTAAAGTGACCACCAGTATAGTGGAACCTGTCCAAAATAATACTCTTGAGACCAGGGAAAAATATTATTTTAGACAAGTTCCGCAAAATAGAGAATTTCCCCATTTTTTTTTTCAATCCTAATACATGTGTACATGTAGACTACATGTAGCCTTATAGCCTATACATGAGTTAGTACATGTATATAGTTATCGGGTATCACAAGCAAAGTTGAATTGCCCTGCATGTCATTACAATTTCCATGTTTGACATTTTTGATTCAATGTTTGATATTTTTTTGCAGTTACATTGTTGATATTCCCCTAAAAAATCACTGGGACCTATACAAATTATTAAATATCAGTTTATGGAGGTTTATTATTTTATACATGGGTCCCAAGTTGAGACAGGCACATTTTATTATTTTAGAGAGGATATTACTTTACACAGGTTCTGCTGTTTACAGTTGGGTTGTCACTTTTAGTAGATTTTAGTGTATTTTTCTTTCATAACTGCAACTAGTAGACTAGTAGTCCTACACGTGTAATTAAAATAAGTTTTTAATAAGGAGGTTAGTAATTGATGTTGAATTAAATATTACATATATTTCTTTATAATTTTAAGTGAATTTTTGTGTTTAGTTGACAATAAATTGTTCTTGACGTCAAAGTGAATTTCAAAAGCTGTCGCAATTTTTGACTTTGATACTTAATGGTTATAATATGCACATTTATCTATCTATTATGCGACAAAGAATGAAAAGTAATCTTTTTCCCTCCTGCAACCAAATCAGAATCAGGGCGTACATATCATTTTCATGCTGCATTTTTCTCTGACTAATGTGTGAGTGCGCAACTGGTCCATAAATGGAAAAAGAGAGCAGCATTCATGATCTAAATAGTTATGGCCCAGGCAGTAATTGTTTAGCATGCGTACATAATTTTCATCCGCTGAAACCTAATTACAGTATGACTCATATAATACACAAACAAAGGTCTAAACAAACACTACAAATGAAGTAAATACTAGTCTTATCACACTGACTTAGGAAAGCAAAGAGTGCGTGGCGTTGTCTTGAGTACCAGTAGATTAAAAAAGTAACTAGGATTTGGAAGAGCCTACATGCTCTTCAATTGCTACAGATAACTCAAAGAAGACATCCCACAAAAATTAAATTTTTAACTTCACTGACTTTTCCAGTTTTTTAAACAATTTCCCCTTGTCAACCTGACGACTAAAAATGTACAATAGGACCTTGGACATATTGCTCAAACAAGTTGTTTCAAACAGATATTGTAAATGACCATCTTGACTTGATGTTGGTATCACAAAAGTTATTATTATTATAAAGTGTTTTTCCTTGTCATATCAGAATCAAACAGTTTTTAATTCGAAGCTATCTACACACTAAAAACGTTGGGTTAAAATTAAACCAATATTGAATGCTATAAGGATATATCAACATTGGGTTAAATTTAAGTGTAACAACCAAATGTTGGGTTAAAGCTACCCAACGTTGGGTCACAGTTATTAACACAGGTTTTGGTTA
>JAQGCC010000679.1:0-32035 GCA_034698905.1 Xestoiulus laeticollis
TTTTAACATAAACAAAACCGAAAAATACATATAGAAAACAAATATACGCTCATATACAACTGCATCTATGTAGATGTCGCCATTTTTACTTTATAAGTTGTGCACATGCATGTATCTAATACCTTTTCTAAATGGTAAACATGCATTCAATATGCTAATGTATTTTATTTGACATTTATCGCCCTTATTTTGGGATTTCAATTTTGTGAAATTTCATTGTTGCATGCTTCTCTTCGCAGGTAAATCCGTGATTTTGTCCTTAGAAACCACTGCAAATGTCACGTTTCACAGGGAATACGCTATATGGAGGTAGTTTGTCCTATAAAATCAATCCTTGCCGACTGCGAGGGTAAGCTACTCCCAGGTAGTACGCTATATGGAGTGTTCTTATTCGCAAGTTTCGCTGTATTTGCAAACCTAAATTTTCATTAACTACACATCTACATCAGCTAGGGTGGTCCAACTTTTTGTATCAAAAGAGAACCCGCAGGCCATAAACAGAATTAAATTCCCATATCGTTGTTTTGTACTCAATAAAGACAAACTTCGTAGAATACAACTAGAGTTTATTTTTATTAACCGAAACTTGTCTTGATTGAATATACATGTATATTGTAAATTTAATGTTGCCGAGGGTCAACTAGCTATATCTACAGCATACATGCTCCACATTTGTGCTACATAAGATAATTAATACGGTAGTTATAATATCAAGTACCCTGATCATCGGTCGCATCCCTATTCTCCATGCCCAGGTCGTATGAATGCAATTCCATATCCAGAAATGGAAAAATGAGTTTTTCTTTAATGCTTTCCCATATAATTCTGAAATGAATGAAAAATATCAGGTTTTTAGTCATTGATATCTTATTGAGCAATCGGAACATGTCACTGACACCAATATTGAACTTTCGGGTTTTTATGGTGCATGTTTTTGATAATAAAAAAACATTTAAGACGTGATAAAAATGATAGTTACAGGGATGTCCCAATTCTAAGGGGTCACAAATTAATTTTGGTTTCATCACAAAACTTTACGTCCAAAAACAACTTGCGCAAAATCACAGCATGCGGACCAATATACTGTTATCTCTTATTTTTTGTCAATTCATAATTTGTGAAGCAATAAGCTTTTAGAAATTAAATTAAATTGCATAGTAATCATAATACGTTTGCCATAAAAAAAGACATTTTCTAAAGACTCAATCTTGCAGGATTCCCCAGAAATGACATTTTCTGAATTTCCCTGACCATCTTGATAAATATGACAATACGAGCCGTATGCCTAACCTCTTCTTGTCTCGTTGCTCAAAGAAGCTGTTTTAAAACCCAATTTACATTAATGTTCTGCAAATGGCCATCGTGTCTTCATCTTGACCAGTATCACACAAACTACCATTACAAAGTTGTCATAGATGAATTAAAACTCATAACTAATTAAAAATAAGTATTAAATTAAGAGGTTATGGAATATTCGTGTTTTAGTAGTTAGGACCTACAATTTTTTTTTGTTAAGAGTGTTGCATACCAGAATAACCCTTTTTTATAAATTAATTTTTTATATTTCAATTTGAAAATCGCATAAATATAAATATAATATAAATAAAATATAAATAAAGCTTGCATAAATATTCTATTATTTGTTTTATTATTTGTTTATGTATAAGTATATTCTCAAATGTTTCCCAAATTTAATAAAAAAATAATTTTGAAAAAAAGGTTTAGTCTGGTATGCAACATTTTAAAAAAAAAAGCGTTTGAACATATAGCATGACTTGTGATGTACATGTAGGCCTACATGTATACCTTATGAACTGTAGTTACATAGATAGATCGATCTGAAAGCAAATATAGGCTAAGCTTAATATTTGCATTAAATTTTCCAGATTTCACAAAATAAATCACTTTATCTCTGACTTTTACTCCAGGCTTTTAAGGTCTGTTGGAATCATGATCTAGAGTATTCTAGACTCTAGAGTATTCTAGACTCTAGAGCATGAAAATAAGTTTTCTTTAGCAATCAACTCACTACAAAAGGCAAACATATGTGAAAGTAAGAGTCAATTATTCATATGTGACAAAGACGGAAGCTATATATACTGTAGGAAAGAAACCAAGATGTTTGACGATCAATTTTTTTTGCAATAGACTGATTAAGTACATATAATTATGATATATAAACTCGGCAAATTGGAAATAGCTTTTCAAGGTCCACTGCAAGCATGACTAGCAACTATTTTGTAAGCTGGTATGTTTTCAATGGTGTTCAATGCCAACTAAATACACAATTGGCAATTCACATAACGTTCTCCACACAATGTTAATTTCAGATAATGGTTGTCCGGCTAGTTTATAAAGTCTCCAGCTACCAGAAACACATTTCAAACGACAAAAATTACTTCTTCAAAAGGGATGCCATTATTCCACTAAACTGCATTCACTGTTTTTTTCCTGGACAAGTTCTGAGAGTTGTGAAATAATGATCATGCAAGTTCAAATGTTCCTGATTCAAACTTGTTTACTTTAATTTAATGGTCAAATTAATTAGCTGCTTTAAATTTCCTAAGAATTGTTTTGATATATACACATAATTGTGAAACCAAACGCTTTCTCGGACCAATTTTAACATATTTGAAATATAATTTGTAGAAACATAATTTCAACTGAAGATTAAAAGTCAATATCAAGTGTAATACATGTAATGGCTATGTATTTGCTGCAGAATAAAGTAATATTTACAGACAAAATGTCCTAACAATAATTATAACATTTATTTAAAAAATTTAAAGTTTGGTTTATTATTTATTGTTACGAAGCTAGAATATCCAGAAACTAGTCCAGGTGTTATTTTTCTCAAACATGTACAAATGAACTTGTATTCCTGTAATTAGATGGGCGTAGAACGACGAGAAATGAATAATGAAAAAGTTAAACCTAGCGTGCAGTTAACATGGTGGCCACAAAATTTTCATTTTCAATTTCCCTGACTAAAATCCAAAATTCACTGACCAAAACTTACTCGTTAATGCATATCATTTTTTGTCATAATGAAAAATAAAATAACAATTGAAATTAGAAGCTTGGCAAAACATTAATTTTGTTACAAGTCCAGCTGGATTATAAGGGCTTAAAATTGTTTCCCATGAAAAGTAAGTAAATTTGAATAAGGAAAGCACACATTATTTGATGTTGTTGAATTTTATCAAAGAAATTTTAAAGAATAAAAAAGCATTATTATCAAATTCAACATAACTGCTGCTCGTTACACGTGCTACTTAGTTCTGTTTTACACATGTCCAATAACAGCTAGCATATACTCAGTTATTATTTATTAGAGGAAAACAATTTAACAAATCTTATTTTGAGAAGATAAAATAACAAAAAACGAGCAACTGATATTTCATATAAAAACATAAGAAACAACATAGGTTCAAATGCAAAAAAGGCAGCTGAGATGATTTGGGATGGAGCTGCTAGTAGATTGAGTACAAGGTATATTCCTGTATTTGTTTTTATTTGAGAAAATGTCACTGACTTCGTTTACCACTTTTTTTCCCTGACCTGTGGCCACCCTGAGTTAAGAATTGAACACCTTTTATTCAAGGAAATATGCTACCATTTTTTCCAGATATTCAATAATTCAATGGCATCATGGTGTTAACTTTAGGACCTTTTGCACAATTTTTTTGTAAATCTATCATGCTAAAATCATAGAAATGTCGTATTTTAAGGTGGATCGTTACCGCCTAAGTTACAGAAAATGCATTAATTGGCGAAATTGCATGGGAAACAGTTTTACCTTAACTGCAGAGAAATCGTCCGGCTATGGCAACTACCTGACCAATTTTGTAATTTTCGAAAAAGTTATTTAAAAAAATTAAATAAATAAACTTCAAAACAATCCAAAATTACACGTTACAATATTCGAATTGCACATGCACGAGCAATGTTGGAAGTTTTTCACGTGTAAATTTGGATTGTTTTTTTTTTAAATAGCCTTAGAAAATTTACAACATTTGTCAAGTAGTTGTCATATAGCCAGTCAATTTCTCTACAAAGTAAATCTGTTTTTATTAACAAATTAAATTAACCTAGTATGTACATATATATAATTAGGCTAATCGACTATAGGTTATGTAATTGAAAAAATTGCCAGCGACCGCGGTGTCATATAGCCTAGCTAATATTAAAACAGTATCGGATGTACTGTATATGGAAAATATACCAAAAAAACGTGTGGAATTTTAATAGCAATAGCTATTAAAATTCCACACGTTTTTTTGGTCCTATAGCTGATGACCCAGCGCATTAGTCAGCTGGGTCATCATCTATTTACACCTGTAGGCGTAATTTATATATATACAAAGTGACCCAAATTTTAAATCTGCTACATGTAACGTATAACAAAACCTGGTCCTTGTAAGGATGTGAATACATTTAAATAAAGCACACTACAATTTATAAGCTAATAAAAGCTATAATTAACAAGTGGTAAATACAGACACTATAACCAAACTAAAAATTCGAAATGCAAAGTTTTTTGGGACACCCTGTAAAATCTAAAAAGAAATATAATATCTACTCTTACCTGGTCATCTCGTCGCCTTTAACTTCGACAACAGGTCCGCCTGAAATAAATTATAACGTCAGCTTACTAAAGGACATTTAAAAAAAGTAATTCCATGAACGCGCATACACATGCATGTATATTAAAATTTAGATTAAACATATTGTATATATATACATGTGGTATATAAACCTAGCAATCTCTATATTCAGTTCGTTGTAACTAAGTTAACTTACACTTGATTTTTCCCATGTTTAATATTTTTAGATTAAAAATAGAGGAGAAGGAAATACCGCGTCACCAACAGAACTTGAGGAAACACTGATGATAAATTTGAGTTTGCACGATTTTTTTTTATATACGCGCGATAAAGTACGGAGTCCTGTGCAGTCTTTGGTAATCGTATCGGGTATTCCGTAGAACGGAAGAATTTTCGCGCGAAATTTAAATATAATTTAATAATTAATATAATTAATAATAACAATTTGGCCTATTAATTCCACAGTTACCAATAAACGTTAAAAGTAGGAAAGACAGTTAAAACGTAAAATTGAAATTTATTCTAAACTCCTTGATTTTTACTTAATATCTAATTTAATTATATTCATATAAAAATAAAAACCTGCAAACTACGTCTTGTTTGCTGAAACTAGATTCTTCACTTCATCGATTTTTCCTTTGATTAGAAGCAAATCTTCCTTCAGATTAGTTATCTATCATATGGATGGGTAAGATAAGAAATATGTGAGACTAGCCTCATCAAAGCACGTTTTCCATAGATCTAAATAGAAACCAAAACTTACCTTTTCGGAATTCGTTTCTTGAATTTCTACCGGCGTAAACTTATGATAATTTTCGTGTCCCACCGTTTTATTCCACCTTTCGAGTTCTTTATTAAGCTTGTTTTGGCGGCGATTCAGTCGTTCGATGATTTCATCAAAATTAATATGACCCTGAGTACAATTAAATTTTAGCATTAATCGAGAAATATCCGACAAAACGTTACAATTTAAAATAAAAATACTATAGTAATTAATATAAATCTCACCTCTACTTTAACTGCAACGGACATTTCCGGATTCACAGTTCTTATGATGTGATCGGGAGTTGGAGTTTCTTTAGAAATTCTGGTGATCTTACACCTGGACAAAGCATTTAGCTGGTAGGAAAATTCCATCAATTTTGAAATGACTGTAGGATTGGTGTTTTCACTCGGAACAAGGAATACTGAAAGAATATTTGGTCACATGAAAAAAAAAAGGTGAAAATATTGAAAATGTAAACAAATAACCAAGCAGCGCACCTTCCGAATCATTTTTCAACAATCCGTAGTCAATTTTGATTTGCCGCAATTCCGCTGCAACGGCTAAAATAGAGGACATGCTTTCTTCCAGCTGCGGGTTATGCCAATGCTTCCACTACAAATGAAATGGGTGGAAATGCATATGATTAAAAATAATTTAATAAGGCTAGACATCATTCCCCTCAATTTCAATAATAATTTTCAATAAATGAATTTTAAAGAAAAAAATGTAATCATATCCTAGGCATACATTTTCAAGTAATCTTCCCATGACTGATTAACACTATAATTTTTTAAATATGCAAAACATGTCTTCAAAAATTCCCAAATTCGTTTCGCAGAGTTGTCGAATATTATTTAAGAGGGTTGCATACCACAATACCTTTTTTTCTTAATTATTTTTTAATTTAATTTTCAAAACTAATAGGAACAAATAAAATGTACGAGGATCTAGAAAAAAAGGCTTAATCTGGTATGCAACACTCTTAATACATTTCCATTTATATATTTTGAAATCCGATCATTGTAAGAGCATGTTTTCTTCTTGTTATTAGTATATTAGAGTCGCTTGGATATTGTTATCAAAATAGCCTGGTGCAAACGTGATCCCATTAAGCGAAATCAATCCACTGTTCCGAATGATAATCCACTTTCAAACCTTTAAAAATTATCTTTTAACAGATGCAAACCCCATCTTACTTGATCTGGGTCTGGATAAGGTTCATCTGAAATGGACAAGTTTCCTTTACGAGCCATGTTCAAACGATGGTACAATTCTTCCGTCAAAAATGGCATTATGGGTGCAAGGGCGATCGTAGCGGTACGGATGCAAAGATGAAGTGTGTTCAGAGCAGCTTCCTGTTTCTTTAGGCAATCGATGTCGGTATAAAACACAGGCTTAATGCCTTCCTACCAAACCATAATAACAAAAAAATAATGAATACGGTCATCAGGCTTGAAATATTAAAACACTCTAAAAGTACTCGGGCTCACCAAATAAATATCACAGAGCGAAGAGTACCAGAAGCTGCGGAGCGCTTTGGTGACCGATTGGAAATTGTACGATTCGAAACCAGAATTGCATTCCTCCGTCATCTTGTGGAGCCGATGCAATATCCATCTGTCAAAGGAACTATAATGCAACTAGAATGAAACAAAGTGCACATAAGCTACGAAAATCATACGCAAAAAATACCCGTAAAATACTTTATCCGAAAATGGTTATTACCTCCTCAGGTGAAGCCTCCACTTTTATTTTCGTTTTCTCCGCTATAGCTAAAAAGAATCTAACAGCTTGCCAAATTTTGTTGCAAAATTTGGAGCAACTGTGCACGTGGCTAATATCGAGGTTGATGGTGGCACCTGCGATCGTAATTTAAAGATTTAAAGTTGCCAAGTAAGATTTCCATCGGAACGATTTAAAATAATTTGGGCTCTACTCACTTTTTATGTTATGAGAAAGCAAAGCAAATCGCAGGGCATCTGCGCCACACTTTGGTATTCCGGATGGGTAATCCTTAGCTAAGGCCAACTTTGCCTTTTCCAGTTCTGCCTTGTTGATAAAGCCGTCAGCGAAAAATCCTTCGCTTTTTTTATAGAGATCCTAGATTTGCAAAAAACTACATTCCTAAAGCGTGAAGCGATGGCATATCAGAAAAAAAAAGGTCCATGCGTAATAACCTGCAAGCTGGCACCGTGAAGCACATCGGTTGGGTCGATTACGTTTCCCAAAGATTTGCTCATTTTTCGACCATGGGCATCGCAAATCAATCCGTGCAGCAGGACTTTGTTGAACGGTCTCACGCCGACCAGCTTTTTCCCAAAGATGGCCATTCGGGCAACCCAGAAGAAAATGATGTCGTTACCGGTCTCCATGAGCGACAAGGGGTAGAAATTTTTAAACAATGCATCAGCATCCTGTATACATTAAAGTAAAATTATTAAGAGAGTACTACAATGTCATGAAATCGATTAAAATAAAGAAAATGATTACAGAAAATAAGAACATAAAACCATCCAAAATTCTACGCTCAGCTCGCACGTACCTTTTTTGGCCATCCAAGGGAAGCAAGTGGAAACAATGCCGATGAAAACCAGGTATCCAACACATCCTCATCTCGAATCAACTGATCTTTCGATACAGCATGACCTAACTTCTGGGTCGCTTTCTCCGCAGCTTCTTCCACTGTCCGACCAACAACCCAGATGCAATTTTCATCCTTTTCTTCACACTACGTGACACATACAGAGTTAACTTCTAAAATACCATAACTTAGAAATGGCAACTGGACACTGATATGATTTCACAAAAACCTTCATGAGACGGTACACGGAAAAGTTTTCCTTGCTACTTAACTAATATACATGTTATATATATGTAATAAAATAAACATGAACATATTTTAATAACATGACAGCCTGATGACAGAATTCAGCAAAAATCTTACATTATCACTTTTAATATAGTATGCAGGAATCTGATGTCCCCACCACAGCTGTCTGGAAATGCACCACTTTCTGAAAACGAAGCATATTTTATATAAAAAAATAAAAGCTTGCCATTTTTTTAAAAAAATGCAATACTACAAAATGAAGTACTTGCCTCTTTTGAGCAAGCCAGTTGGAAACAATAGTTTTTGCAAATTCTGGCTGAATCGCAAACTGACCACCTTTGATATCCTAGTTATCAAATCATGTATGCATTTTTAATAAAATTGGACTCGGAAATTCGACGATAATTAAACAAACGAGCAAACCTGCACAAGTTCGGAAAACATTGCCGAGCAATCCAAATACCACTGAGGGCAAAGTAAGGGTTCGATGATATCCCCGCTACGGCTGCAGACGGGCAAAGACACTTCAGAACCCTGGAACCCACGGAACAAATCCAAATGTTTCAACTCGTCGATAACGGCTTTCCGGGCTTCAAAACGATACATCCCCTGCAAACGCACATCATTATGAAAATCATAAACTGCATGAGAAGATTTTGACTTGGAAATTAATCTTCACCTTAAACTTTTCTGTCGTAACTTGAAGGTTCCCTTTTTTGTCTATGATATTAATGCAAGGAAGTCCGTGAGCCCTGCCCACTTCAAAATCGTGATAATCATGAGCGGGAGTTATTTTGACACAACCTACGGTAACCAAATATAATGATTGCAACAGCACAGAGGTGAAAATTTGAATTCTTCTAACAAAATCAAATTACCTGTTCCAAATTTAGGATCAACAAAATTATCTGCAATAACGGGCAACAGGCGGCCATCACAAGGATGCACGACGTGCTGACCAACCCAACGGGAATAACGTTCGTCTCCCGGATGCACAGCCACGGCCACATCCCCAAACATGGTTTCCGGCCTGGAAGTAGCCACCACTAACTCTTCATTTTCTAGTAGAAAATTCACCCACATTATGCCAATTTTTTTTTGAGAAAACAGTGGGAATGGGAATGATGCTACAGACTTACCGAAATTGGTTAAACGATATGCAAAAAGAGTTAACTTTCCAACCTCAACGGGCTCATCGTGACCGGGCACACGATAGACCGAATTGGGTTTCATGTCAATTTTATCGACCTGAAAAAGTAAAGCAGGTTTCAAAAATTCCCAACCTCCGAATACATGAACATGATATGAATCTCAAATTTGACGTATTTACTCGTTTTCTTTTTTTTTACTAATTTTTAACCTTCAAAGCTTGTAGGTGGCTATAATACGAAAAATAATGGTAAGCCGAGTCACCACCACTTACGAAAAAAGCCTTTTTGCCCAACGTACAGAAAATGCAAAATGGCGAAATTGCCAAAAATATATCTAGATTCTTTACAAATAAGGATTTGATAATAAAAACTGTTTTACATAGCAGAGAAATTGACCTGCGATCGCTACTAATTGACGAATTTTGTAAATTTGCTAAGGCTATTTTTTAAAAAAATAAGTGAACTTAAAAACAATCCAAAATTACACGTTAAAAAATTCTAATTCACATGCACAAGCAATGTTGGAATTTTTTCCTAAATGCATTTTTTTAATACTGTTTTTCCGCAAATAAAGTCATTAGAGTTTGGGTGGCGGTCAATACACGAGTAAATACGATAAGACATTTCTAACTTACTCACTTCAATATCCGATACAGCGGACTGAAGATGGCAACACCAGTTGACGAGGGCATTTTCCCGTCTTATCAGACCTTCTTCATACAGGCGAATAAAAGCTTCTTCAACGGCGAAAGCAAAATCCTGTATTACAGTTATTGGAGATTTAACGCAACTTGCTACTAAAACAGAAAACTTCGAATAAAATTTCAACAAACATTGACGTGCCTTGCCCATGGTGAAACATTCCCGACTCCAATCCAGCGATGATCCAAGTTGCTGCAGCTGTTTTCGTATAGATGTAATTTTTCTGAAAGCAAAAAACAGCATTGCAGCATTCACCACTAAGTGCATTTGGCATCTCTCATTGTTTTTAAAACAATTATTAATAAACAAGAGTTGCTAACCCATCTTTCCATGTATTTACTTCTTCCAAAAACTTTGTTTTGCCAAGTTGATGTCGTGAAAGGCCAGTCTGAGCCATTATTTTCTTCTCGACCACAACTTGTGTGGCAATACCTGCATGATCGTATCCTGGGACCCAAAGTGTAGAATATCCTTTGGCTTTATGCCTTTCAAAACAAAACCAAAGAAATATAATTACGTGTAAAACGCAGCTAAAATCTGCCGCATGCAAGTGTAAATCTTACCAGCGTATCAGGGCATCCTGAATAGTAGCAGTTAATGAATGACCTAAATGGAGGTCATTGGTTACGTTAGGAGGTGGCAAAACCAATGAAAAAAACTTGAATGCTTCATCATTTTTCTGCAAGAGGATAATTACTTAGAAAATCACATATTTTGGTGTTTTGTTAACGAACGTAAACATGGAATTTTTTTTTAAAATAGAGAGAATAATCTAAAAAGTTCTCATTGGACTTGGGATAAGCTGATTAACTTTCGGTTTACAGGGGTTTCATTTTAATTGCATATGTCGAGTTGCATGTGTAGAGGAAATCTTCAAACGAAACTGTCAAGGAGGTCAAACCTGTCATTATATTCTGTTATAATTAACGAAGCTTATAAAGCCTCGTACATGTACTTCAAACACATACTACTGCACCTACATTCCGTACTAAAATCGTCATTGGAACTCTAGCTGTCCTGGCCAAAGGATAGGGGTAAATCTTTTACCCCCTACCATATATGAACTCATATTATGTTAATTGTAGGGCAATAAATTGAATAGAATAGATTGGCAAACCTGTGAATTCGAACAGGTATTTTGAAAACACTTCTGGTCGAGCCACCACTTGTACCAGCCAGATTCAATTTCGTCAGAATTGTAGGCTTTTGGAAACGGGCCTGAGACATCTTCACACACACAAAAATAAACAAATAGAATATGATTTTTTTTTCCAAAAATTACAACTTTGACAGAATTGAGCTTCATGCATGAACGCACCTTTCATACCGGAAGAAGTGATGGATACATTTCTACTACAACGATGCAGTCTGTTTCCCAAAGTGACCTTTTTCGTTGTGCATACATTGATTAAGTTTGTTTTTACTATTTTTAACCACATTTTAAAATAATAGACTCCTTTGAAGTGCTTCGCTCAAGACATCGGTATATGTTGACCAACGTCGCATAACTTCATGAAAACATTATAACACGACTACAAGTTTATGAAAAAAGCTTAGATTTCGTAGGTATACATACCTATTTCTCATTAAATTTAACTAAATTAAATTAACCGGTGTTTTATTTTTGAAGCACGAAACACGTACATGAGTTCTTTCATAACGCACGTGTTCGTACTTCGTATTGGTCTGCTAATGTTGTCACTTTTTTCAGCCAAATTTAATCCCTAGTGCCCTAACTAAAAAATAGAAAAACAAATACTTAAAATTCATTTATGAATCTTCAGAACATTTTATATGTTTAAGGTCCAAATACCTTTGGAAGTTCTACTTTATTCGGATATATGGAGGAAAGCTCTTGATTCAACATCCTAGGGATATATATATTATAGTATTGTATCATTGCTAGGGATTCCCGCCAAATTTGAATGTTGAATGATAAGAAATTAAACTTCAATAAACTGAGTTTTCATCAAATATAAATTTCAAAATAATTTTCACTGAATAACAATAGAGGAATTGGAGATTTTCTTTAATCTTAACGAGAACGATAAACACTATTAGCTTGAATTTGGAAGCTCGTGTCGACGCCATTAGATTTGATTCAATTCGTTACCCTGCAGTCAGCATTTATCATGCCATGTGGCTGGGGGCAAAGTGCCAGATTTTTAAGGGGAAGAGTATACGGTCGAGGCCTTATTTTTGGGGAACTATCCGGGCATCTGCCTATATGGGCGATTAAGGTAGTTTGTAGGAAACCACGAAAAATTAAACGCAGGATACTATAGCTGAGCGGGGTTCGAACCCGTATGGTCTCCCGAGTTCAAGGAAATTCAAGTGTAACCACTAAGCCAACCTTGTCGGGTTTTCTTAAAGAATAGAAACCAATAACGCTTGATATTCATATGTTTTAAATCAAATAATCTTTTGCTGTACAAAGTGACTATAAACACCTTGATGTTTAGACAATGACATCCCAACCCATGTCCCGTAATCTGCTGTGCAACTAAACAATCATCGTGATAAATTAAAAGCTGCAAATTAGGACCAGTGCAACTAGAAAACTCTTATCATAAAGTATGCATATTCAATATTAAGAAAAAATGAAGGAATGAAGTGGAAGCAAAGTATACGTTATGTTTTTATGGTTTGGCTGCAAGTAGTTGATTTGTAAAAGCCTAAAACCATATGAAAGGCAACATCAAACTGTTTTGTCAAAAGTCATCACTGTCAGACAAAGCTTCAAACACCTAGAAGAAAAACAGCACAAATGACATCACATATCAACGAGAACAACAAACCCTACTGGCTACAAAAAAAATAATTGCCTCTAGGAGATTCTTTGGTCCGAGTGAGATCTTCGAAGGCTCGTCTTCGAAAGTGAAAGGTGGAGATTTTATTAATTCCTCTGGGCTGCCCATTAACCTAATTAAAACAAACGGTTAAAACGGTAAAAATAGAGAACCTTCATCGAATTGTAAAGGACACAACATTATTTTACCTTTCGTAGCAGCCTTTGTTCTGTGAATCGTTCATGTGAATGGATCTCCTTCGTAAGGCACAAGGCGTTGAATTCACAATGTGATCGGTTCCGCTAAATGGAACGAGTAAAAGAAAATACAAAACATGGGTTAAACATTACTGGATAACTAAGTGACTACATAAGATTAAAATTTGGATAATGTTCAGGTACATAGAGTTTAAGCCAACAACATAATTAAAAAACCTGAAAAAAACCGGCAAGGTTGGCTTAGTGGTTATGCTTAGCTCCTTGATTTCGGGAGACCTGGGTTCGAGTCCCGGTCGGCTATCATGGTTGTGGTTTTTCGTGGTTTCCCACCACCTCCCTTAACAGGCGATTATATAAGCGATTAAGAGAGGTTGTGGGAAACCATATAGTGGAATTTAATTCAACGGAAACGCTGTATTAAAAGTCGTAAATTTTTCATAGCTAACCTCGAAGCTGCGAAACTTTCGTTATGACTTTCTCCTGAAGTTGAAGAATCGCCCAAGTTGAACTGAGAGATTCCAATATAACTTCTATCGAAACCCTCTAAGCTTTCATCTAGAAAATTATCATTGCATATTGTACATTGTTTGCGTTTATAATTGAACGAAAAAAAAACGGCAATCTGCAATACCATCTGAAAAACTGCATTCCAAATTCATGGGATTTCTTTTCGGAGTTGAAGAATCCAGAATGTCCTTAGTCTTGCACAGTGATAACTTAGTCCAAGGCCAACATAATATGAACCACAGAAAGGTAAAAGCAGCAATGCACATTCTCGATAAGTTGTAAATACCTGAAATCTACGACACAAAAGATGCATTTGCGTTCTTCCCTAGATTTCAAAAAAATCACTGGAGAATTCTTTATAGACGCCTCGGAAAAGATCTTACCGCTGATTTTAAAAATAACTCGTACCGCCTCCATCTCAACACCTAAGTTGTAAAAAATTGTGTCAAATGGCTGGGATTTCCAACGGTGATTTGTTTAAGCTATGTTACGAGGCCTCAGAATCCTTACTTTGTACACGACAGGATGCTGTAAAATCGTAGCGGCCATCGGCCTTTCCAAATAATTGGGTATCATCATTAAGGCAATCACTTCCTTCAGCTCGGGAGATAAATCTGTGCATACAGAAACGATTTCAATAGTTGACCTTCATTTAATTAAATTCCTTAAGGTGGGTCAATGTAAGGCATTATCACAATTTCAAATAAACTCAAAACAAGGATAAGAAATCAAATTAAGCAATAAACTTCTCACGTCTTGTAAAATTTACTGGAATGTGTCCCTTTCTCAGATCTTGCCAGGCATCTCCGCCCCGAGGCAGGTCCAAATCACAGGCCAACTCTAACATAGTAATGCCAAGGCTATGTTACAAAAAATATAAATCGAGAAATCAACCAGAGATAAAAGCTGGAGCACTTTCAATATTTTAAACAGCTAGGAAGTTTTACCTAAAGATGTCTGCAGCAGTTGTAAATTTCCCCTGCATTAGTTCTAAGGCCAGATATTTGGGGTCACCCTCCTGTGCTTCAAAGCGCCGTTCCTGATAAACAATCATCGCGGAAATAGTTCGGTTATGTTAAAGCACATTAAGCTTTTTTCGAGCTTGGATGCACTTAAGGATGAACTAAACACGCCCCTATTTCCTTTGGGTAAATTTCTTGACGAGCCCAGCGCATTTTCTAAATAAAATTGGTACAAATGCTGTGTTCATAGATCTAGTGCACAGAAGCCATGTTTTTTCATGAAAATGACCCTTAAATTTAATACATAAGAATAAATTTTAAATTTCACGGGGATCTCATGTGGCTAAGTCTTTAATGCCACCTGGTGTCAGCTACAAGGCGTTTTTCGGAATTTGAATTTTGTTACGAGATCAGCAAATTAATTATACCAGTTAAGTTGTGTATTTTAATTTTAAAGCATGAATTATTTATCTAGCTAGGGCACAGATACATTTATATTAACGTCTCTTTAATAATAAGCAAATAATCAATAAATTTTCGAAACGCGATGATAAATTGCAGGTAGATGACACCAGGTGGCAACGTGACTATGCAAAACACCCGCAAAATTTAAAAAAAAATCTTATTTATTAATTCTAAAAATAACCAGACATTTTCATAAAAAAACATGGTTTATGTGCACTAGATCTATGAAAACAGAATTTTTATCAATTTTTATCCCCAGGATTTTAATTAAAAAAGACGCTGGGCTCAGCAAGAAGTTTCCCCATAGGAAAGGGGGTGTTTAGTTCAGTATTAGCAAACCGTACTTTTGATAGGTCAATGACAAGACCAAAGTCACCGAGTTTACAAATGCCATTCTCCGATATAAAGATATTTTCCGGCTTAATGTCGAGATGTAACAGGTCATGGTCGTGTAGATGCTTGACGGCCTAAAAACGACACAGACGTAACGAAGCTCGATTTAAGTTGACTACAGATTTTAAATCGTAACATTGCATTTGGGTAAAATCCGACGCTTACCAATAGCAGATCGACCATGTATTTCCATATCAACTTTTCTGGAATTTCGTGATTTTCCTCTGCCAAATGATTTAAACTAAAAACAAATATGAACGGCAAATTAGAAATGGCGTAGGTAAACAAAAATCCAAACTAGAGCCACATACCTAGTTTTGCATAGTTCGGTTTGGATGTACAAATGCTGCCTTTCTTCCCAAGCTTTTATAAACTCTACACAGTTTGTATGTTTAGGAAGCTGCTCATGTTTGTTTACTTCCTCCAACTTCAGCGCTCTTTTGGACAGTAGATTTTACGCAGTTTTTTAGGAACTTCAATCACATTGTGTGGCATGTCTACAAGGCATTAAAGGTTACCTTACCTGTCAGATTCTCCTCTAAACCTGTCCCTTGAACGTTTGACAGCGTAAAACTTGCCATCTTCCTTATTTTGGACTTTGAAAACCTTAGTTTCATAAAAACAACGTAAAAGGCTAAATGTCAGATTTTTCACTCGAAAAGAAATGCAAGACGCGTAAGAAATCATATGTTATTTTCCAGGAACGTACAAGCCACAATAATAATTCGAGCATAAACAAGTTAATTTATATTGACATCCTGCAAATAAGACTCTTATATTGAATAACAAGTTCATGTATAATTAAACCAACTTCTCCAAATGATCCCACTCCTAAGAGGCAAATCACGTTGAAGCACTGCTGGAAATACAGCTCGTCCCTCGTCTCGTCATAATGCTTGCTCAAAGCTAAAGAGATTGGTAAAGGAAAATACGCGACAACATACGTAACTGATCAGTTCGCGCATTTAACTTCGACAAGGATACAGTTTTCCGAATTTCGAAATGAAATTGCTTGTGCTTTTTGTTGAGGCAAACGGCTTTGAAAAAAAATCCTGCTAACGGACTGAGAACTTTTAAAAGGGGGTCTAGGCGGACATTGATCCCTCGGAGTATAATTGCGAGCCTAGTAAAATATATTTCGATATGTGAGATTCGAGCATTTCTTGGCATAATGATGACAGAATTCTAAAATAGCCTACGCTTAGATTTCAAATTCGTACCAAATTCAGCAAATTTTTACGTTTTAAAAAATGACACGTTCAGAACGCAAATTTCGCCAACCAGATTTTGACAACTTAGTTTAGGTTGGGTTTGGACAGGTTGGACGTAGAGAAACTGGTAATATATGAGCTGTCCTAGAACCATATATTGCTAATGTTTACTAAAAGTTTCTAAACTTGGTGAGCAGATATTTTTGCTCGGTAAGAACTCACTCAAATATTTAGCAATGTATGGATAGGAGAATCCCATCCTGGACCGAAGAATGCATGTTTAATTATGGTTAAATGAACAAGACATCCATTAATTGTATCGAGGTTTGTCCTAATGTTATTTCTATGGGAGTTGTCCAGGAACATCCAAGTATTCATGTTATGAACTTATATGGAGGTGCACGTTCATTGTTTGTTTTACTGTAGTATCCTGATTGATACTTCATGAGAAGCATATTTTTCGGCCACACTTGCTTAACACTTGTTTATTTAGATTTTGTCCTAATGGACTAAATTTGCATGTTTAATACAAACCTCATTCAAATCAAACCCACATCACATGGTTAATTTACTACATATATGTATAATGAACAGGTGTTATTAAGTTTGCTTATATACACCTTGGCTTGTCCCGCTATCTGTTTGAACGATGCTTAAAATATTTCATGACGTGAATACGAATTTCTATTTTAGGAACCCTTAGTTCGTTAAATTACTTACAGCAAACCATTAAATGAAACGAAATTACACAATGTCCTTTTAAGGTAAAAACAGAACTCACTTTCTTTGTAGACAACTGTTGAGCTTCTTCAAAAAATTTCGGAATTGGCATGGGCACCTTGATCGAAGACATAATAGGCCACAACACAAAAAGAAACTACGAAACACGAAGTTATATTTATAACAGATGACATGTCAACGCACCGCTGCGATATTTAACAGCAATTTTTTCCAAAAAATAGAAAAAAGTAGCGCCGTCGATACGAATCATGTAGACGACGTCCATCTTGATAGCAATGTGACCGTACAACTATGGAACAGAAGTTAAAAAAGATAAAAACAAATTAAAGCCTTTTCGCTATTTTTATTAATCGATATGTTCATGCGTGCGTTTTGTTTATATACCAACAAAAATTTGAAGTTACGTAATTTTATTAAACCGGGTATTAAATTAAATATCTCTAATAATGCTTTGAAGTCATTGGCAACACTGTCGATGACGTCATTTCATTGAAATTCATTCACTGTCCAGTGTCCACTGATGACTTCCGGTTTCAGTGTCTGTAGAGTGTAGTTATATTTTGTAGGAAATTTTGGAATATTTGTTTTCAATTCAACGTAAATAATGGCATCAAGTGCGCCCATGCCAATCCAGTCAACGGCTGGGGCCATCCCCATAAGGAATGACAAAGGTATAGATCAATTATTTATGCTAAACACAACCCCGTTCACGGCTACGTATTTAAGCCTTCATCAGTTGTTCCACTTTCTGCGCACATGTAGCCTAGTACTAGAGAATTTTCCTGTCTAGAACATGTTTTTAAAAATAGTTTTCTGCTCTTTATCATACCATGTAGCCAGACATTTATTTAGCCTGCTAGGATATTTTTAAGAAAGTTTGATGCAAGGAAAATGCTCTACATTCCAGGTCCTTGAATCTGGTTTGCAACTGTGGAAACACTGATATAGTGTCTGTTGTTGTTCTACAGTGATTGACGCCTCAATTACACATTTATCAAGTATAGGACATGTTCTCCCTGGTCATAAAACCTATAGAAATGCTACTAGTACAGTTTTTTACTATTATTTGGCCCATTGATTTTTATTGTTGACAATAGGATCATAGAAAAATCCTGTTTGAACTGTCCAATATAAATCCAGTCAATACAAATAGACAAATGCTTAAATTTTTCACGTTGGCCCATTTCTTTTTACATGGGAAAACTCCATACACCAAACCTATTCCTTGTCTGGGGCATGCTTTTAAATTCCTTGGAAAATAACATTACACACTGCCCACTTAGTATAGCAAATTGTTGGTAGTGTATAATCAGTATAAAGCCTAAAATGGGTTGTAGAGTGATGGACTAAGGACAACATAAAATTAAAAACAGGTATCCAATGACTAAAAATCACAGGGACATTATTCACTTGTCACAAGCATTGTGATTACACATACATTAGGGAAAGAGACATGATAAACATTTGCAGAATTAAATCCAAAGGGTATATCACAAAGGAAAATTCTATTTATTACCTGGTCAACTTGTCTTGAATTCGACATGGAAGTAAAGCGCAATTGATGCATAGCAGAATAAACCAATATAATACCCCACGTGTGATGTTTGCTAGGAATGCTTAGTTGTGGTACATGACATGTAATGCCAAACTTTTTCCTCATAGGGGAAGTTTCGATGCAGAAAGTTAAGGTGCACAGATATGTCTCCGGAAAAAGACCCGAATATGCACCTGAAAGTTCGAGCGGCGAAGAAACCGACGAGGAGTTTCCATTCGATCGCCGCAAACGTGCTGTTTCGCCAGAAGTGCAAGATGTGGACGACCCGCGTCTTAGGCGACTCAAGCAGCGCGACATGAACGTCGATCAAGAAGAGAGGTTCGTGGATTTTTACGGTGTTAACTAACATCATTGAAAAAAATAGTAACAACCTGGTCTGATGTTCACGTCATCCTTACTAGGATCGAAAGGCACAGGCACATCCACGCGCCAGAAATTATTGCCAGCGTCGAGGACGAAATCGAAGAGCGGCCTCAGCGATATCGCGAGGAGGAAGAAAGCAGCGAAGACGAGGACCTGGACGACGATGTAAGAAAGTTTCATATTTAATATTTTTTTTAATTTTAACAAGCCTAAAATGAGGTGGAACTGAATTTTTTTTGTTGTAAATATCAGGAAATAGAGGCTCGACGTACAATGATAAGAATGAAGATGCGTGCAAAACTGGAGAAAGAAAAAGAGGAAGAGTTGATGAACGTGGAAGAGGAACAGAAATCGGAGGTGGAAGTTTCGGAAGAAGAAGAGTCCGAATACGAAGAATATACGGATTCCGAAGAGGAAATGGGACCAAGACTGAAGCCAGTCTTTGTGAGAAAGTAAGTTAGGGTTCCCACATTTTCCAAGTTTTTCCAGGTTGTGGGAACCCTGTAAGTGTAGATATTTTTCTTCCGTAACTGATGAAAATGTCACTTATTTTCTTGTTTTATTTTTGTTTAAAACCCAGGAAGGACAGAGTCACGGTCCAGGAAAAAGAACGACAGGAGCAAAAAGAGAAAGAATTGGAAATAGAAACCAAAAAAATGGTGGAAGAAAGACGAAAACAAACATTAAAGGTATATAAAAAATATTTTATGACACGAAAAATGTCTTAATCTAAACTTTTTTTTTACTTTTTCAGCTGGTTGAAGAAGAAGCAAAGAAGGAGCTCATGGAAAAGCATAACGTGACTGATCCGAGTGCACTCATCGATTCTGGAGACGAAAACGACGAAGCAGAATACGAGACTTGGAAATTGAGAGAGCTGAAACGAATCAAACGCGACAGAGACGACAAAGACATGTAAGGATTTCGAGCACTTTGTTAAGCGGAGAGCTGAAACGGGTCTTAAAAACGTTTTAAAATATTGCATATTTACAGGCGAGAGAAAGAGCGACTAGAAATCGAACGCATTCACAACCTGACTGAAGAGGAACGCAGATCAGAACAACGTTCCAATCCTAGAGTGGTCACGAACAAAGCCCTGAAAGGAAAATACAAGTTTTTGCAAAAGTATTACCACAGAGGCGTGTTCTTCATGGTCAGTTACTCCACTTTAACGGTGTCTAGTTTGGTTTTTTGTTTTCTTGGCTCATTCCTAGTTTTTCATTGCAGGATGATGATGACGATGTCTATAAGCGCGATTTTGCACAGCCAACGCTGGAAGACCATTTCGATAAAACAATTCTTCCTAAAGTCATGCAGGTAAAGAAGCTGTTGTGCTATCTGGAATTAACAATGCCAGGCATTTCAGCCAACCTATATTTTCCTTAACTTTTGTACAGGATTGTAATAACCAGGGTGACAAAACAAGTCCTAAATATTCCTAAAAAAGCCTTTAATACATTCTGAATAATTGCGTAATTATTGTAAAAAAATATATTTCAAAAGTTGAAGTTGCCCCAGTCCAAGAAAATTCTTGCTATTATAGTGATGCAGATTAGCAAATAATTGTACATTTTATGATAAAAGCATGATGTTTGGAACAGCATTTTGAATAAGTATAAAACTGATTAAGAACTGGCCCTGGCAGGGGAGCCCTTTTTGAAAGTTTAAATATAGACCCTAATTTTTTTTTTTTACAAATTTTGAATCTGATGCGCTAAAAACACAGTGAATTTTGGCATAAATGCAAATTAAAAATAAAAGAAGTCCTAATATTTAATCTAAAAAAGTCCTAAATATTTAATATGAAAAAGTGTTTGTAACCCTGTGCATTCCTATAGTTTCAAAGACAATGTCCTATAATTCCTATATTTTTATCCCTAAAAGTGGCTGGGATACCTGCAATGCGTTTATTTTCGCTTACCTTGAGCCATTTTTTTTTTTCTTGATAGGTCAAGAATTTTGGCCGGTCCGGTCGTACTAAATACACTCATCTTGTCGACCAAGACACGACACAGTTCGATTGCCCTTGGGTCCAAGAAACCGCACAGAACCTCAAGTTTCACTCGAACCAATCCGGCGGGATGAAACAGAATTTCGATCGTCCATCGGGAAAGAAGCACAAGAAGTGAACACCGCCATGCGTAATCCTTGTGTGAAGACAAACATATTTCTAGTTCACTGCTGGAAGCAAAATCGGCAAAAGAACTTTGAATTAAACCGGTTTTTGGCACCGGTGAAACCCTACGAGATGTCTTTTCCGAACATCGCTGGAAGTAAGCAGGATTGGTGGATTAAACCATCCTTTTCCATAAGTAAATGTATTTTTCAGCATATGTGTACATACGTCAATTAACTTGTACTTCTTCTAACATTAAAAGTAAGAAATAGCACTAAGTTTTTTGGATGTTGTTTTTTATTTAATAATTTTGGCATTATTTTCAACTTTGAACAAATAGGTAAATATGGGATTATGCGTTAACAGCAGCATGAGGGAACGATAAAAAGAGTATTTAAAAATATTAAAATACTTTTACGTCAATATTGCACAGCATCAAGCGTGCTATTAGTCACGAAACGTTTAGTTACACGCATATATTCACGAACCAGTTCATGATTTTTTTTTAAAAAAGTAATACTTTGAATCTCATTACCGGAAGAAATGCATTTTTAATAATGCGTGGGAACTGTAATGAGAGCTTCTTCGCGGGAACGATTCTTGTTTACATTCTGCAATAAACAAAACAAAAAATATGGAATTAAAATAACGGAAGAATCAAACGAATATATGTTCGTAATGAAAATAAACATTTATTTAACCAATACTGAATTCTGAGTCATAATCGACACTTAATAATGTACTTCCTTCTAACATAAATGATTTAGGCAAAAACATTTTTAACTTTACGCTACTAATTCGCAAATATCAAAAATTCCATGAGACATTTGAGTTGATTCGTAGATTATTTGATATTTGTGGTACATCAACAAAATATGAAGAAATACATGTGCTTCCTGGGAAGTGGGGGCGGGTTTCTAATGAGAATGACAAAATCGTAAACATGGGTAGAAACTCGTACATTAAACTCCAAATCTGTCGAATTCTCGTATCTTCCATTACACAATTCTCCCCAGAACATTTTCTAAATATTGGGCTAATCCAATTTAAAAATATTAATTAGGAATGGCATGCCCTATTCGGACATCTTTATTATTCGAAAAGAGCTTCAATTAATTTCAGGAGAAAATAATTCGATTTCTTTATTTGTAAAACAATTTCGAGAATTTTTTAAGAAATGCCAATAAGACTAGCTACCATTTGAGGAATATGCTTATAAAAAAATGACATACTAAAGTTCCGATAATTATTTTATGTGAAATTATTTGAGAAACTAAGCAAAAAAAAATGACTTTAAAAAATTCTGGGAGGATGCCTGATGAAGCTCCTTTCATTCGTACAAATTTTACAAGATGAATTAGCCGGGCAGTTTTTATGATAAAAAGGTTCTGGAAAGAACTATGCTCTGGTTGCTAAATATGGTCTTCCCTTCCTTCACAATTCACATATTAAAATTGATGTCATAAATGCACAAGAGTTTCAATTGAATAAAATTGATCATGCAATTTTAGTTCACACAAGATGAATAAGTAAACACTGGCAAAAAATGTACTTAGATTCAGCTTGTATCTCAATGTTATTTTTGTGATGGGCTTCAATAATATTGGCAATGTGAGCAATACATTCTTTAGTAAAATCTTTAAATTACTTAATTCTACTGATTGTTTTCATGTATTCTGCATCATGTTCTAACAATAAGCAATAAGGAGTAGCAAAATATTTTCATAAGATTGTCCATTGAATAGTTGGAATGTAAAAGTGTACGTATTTCACTATCATCATTTCAAAAACACTGCCATTTATCAAACAAGTCAATTAAAAAAAATCCTGGGATTGACTAGCCAGGAGACATTCAACAATAACCTTAAGCCGAGCAATTCCCAAAAGTTTGGGGAATTTTACATTTGTAAGTACCAATCAACGCCACTAAAATTATGCCGAAAATAATAGAAAATCCGAACACATAACAAAGAAATATAAAGAAGATTGGTAAAGCTGATCGGGTTATTATTAACTGTTTCAAAGTCATAATCGGTGCTATCGTATTGTAGAATTCTCCTGGATTTAATATTTTTGTGATGGAAATTATTAAAGTGGAGCTACACACTACAGGTCAGGAGGTTACAAGGTTTTTGAAATACAAGGAATGGGCATTGGCACAATTTTAAAATGTAAATATCTTATACAAAGTCATTCTCAAAAATTGCAAAACATCGGACTATCTCGAGAAAGCTCTGTAGAAAAAAACTCTACAAAAGGATTGCTTCAATCATTTTTAATAGAATTTGCATATTAAAGATTCTATTTTATACACAAGCAGGCGTTTCCTAAAGAACTTCCTTATAGTCCCAAATGCTTTATAAATAAATATCCAATAGAGCTTTTACAAAGCGTCTTCATAAAAACCCTGTTTCAAGTCCTATACTGCAGACTATCAATAAAAAAAACGAATTCCACCGTACGTAGATTGCAAAATACGACAGTCCCCATAATACCGTAAGTTTCGCTCGAACTCCCGAGTTTTGCCATGGGGATCTCTTGAAAATAAATAAGAATGGCGCTAGTCCAGCAGCGGTATTAGCGGTAAATGTGCAAAGTCTGATATGTTCCTCGATACGTATTGGATTGAGAAAATAAAACGGTATCGTAACAGAAGAGGATTCAATTCCTAAACTTGAACTTTTCTTCTAAAGTTCCAGGAATCTGAAACATTTAAAGTTAAAAGGAAAAATTGAGTGATGGATAATTTTTAAAAAAATGATTTGCGTAGTCCGCTTTTTTTTTTTTTTCAAAAAAAAAAAAATGATCACAAAAAAAAGGACAAAACTGCAATCAAAAAATGGCAGGTCAAATGGTTCTACGACATCACAAGGAGGAGAAACTCGAGTATTCAAACAAACATTCAGAACTTTGCACATTTATGCATATTTTGCGCTGAAAAGCACCTCCGGTAGTAATCTATGAAATTATCCCTACGGAACGTATAAGCAAAGCAAAATAGTATGGGCAAAGAGAAAATATTCACTCGCAAAATACAATAACGTGCACTCAAAACACATCACCAACAACGAGTTAAAAAAAACGTGCGATTTCTAACTAACGACAGAATTTCACTGCCGCTGCATTTGAAGTCTCGCCACACCACAAGCAAACAAATTTTAAGATTTTGAGAACACCAAAACATTTCTTTGGCTAATTACTTGCAAGTTTTGTAATCCTAGCAGGTTATTTTACAAAGCTTTCCATCAGATTTTTCTAAACCCAGGATGCTGCTTGACCAAGACTAAAGCTCACAAATCCGGTGATTTCGTAATATCTATCAAACATGGCATGCACCGGAGAAACTACTTTTTTCTATCATGTTACGATTTTTACGATTGTTGATTTGAACAATTTCTCAACTCTTTTCGCATGATGATTTAAGTTCGAATGAAGTTTGCTAACTGGCCAAATTCAGAGTCCAACACAACATGGCGCATTAAAAGCGCCGCCTGCCCACTTCCTCGACAAGATATTATAGTGAACGGACATGCATGTAGAAGGAATATCAATGTCGCCTCGTGCACGATCAATACAGTGAACTGAAGTAGATTGCAATCACGGATAATTTTATCGCCCACTTATTGTTATCGGAACCACCAAATCCTGTACACTCGAATTAAATCATTATGCCCCCTCCCCATTATGCATCGACCTGGCCAAATTTCTCCGACTCTGTTTCTTATAAAAAAGTTGCCGAGGTAAAGGTTCATATACTGTTAGGACACAAAACAGACAGATAAATGATGGAAAGAGAAGCAAATATGGATTCCCACAAGGATACTTTAGAGCTGCCCAGAATGAGTCGACAGAATGCAGCTTTGCAGCTGAAATTGTCTAACCAATATTATGCGAAATTCTTAAAAATTTGCAAAAATATTTACATTTATGTGCAATCAAATTGAAATTAAAATTTAAAGACCAATGTTTTTTTTTTTAAATTCGCATATTAGAATGGCTCGGATATTGTTATCAAAATAGCCTGGAGCAAATGGGAATTCCGCAACAAGTTACCGCATTCGTCCACCTGGTGCTATCGTGTAGTTCCACACTCGCCAAATAGGACATTTCAACCTCAACAATAGGTTAAACAAATTATTTCACGTAAAAAACTTCCGAAGCTTTTAGAAATCACGGTAATTTCCAAATGCAACTTTAAACGGTAAAAAAATGATAGGGACAAGATGATAGCAGACATTTTCAATTTTATCGCTAACTATGTCGCCTATATATCTGTACAGCTGCCACCGTGTAAACAGTTGTTAAATAACATTTTGCAAACGAGAGAATAACATTTCATGGTATAAATAAACCGATAACTGCACATGTATTCCAATTAAATATCTGGGGACGCTTGAAGACATTGAGCATGCAACAATGATGGCAAAGCCAACTACTTTTTCATCCAATAATCTAAATGTGGATAGCACGTGAAATAACGGTACTTTACTCACCAATGGTTTGTTTCGATGGGTGTCGACGGCTATGATAGACAGTGGAATGTACTCGATTTTACAGCCATATGCGACTGGTGTCAGTTTAATCACAGTGTGTAGAGGCACTCGAAGATACGGCAGTTCATCTGATGGAGGGAAAAAAAGAGTTTATAGAGCAGAATAAGTACAAATAATTTGTTTAGCAGATTCTAAAGTGAATTTCTCAAATACAGCGACGGCAATTAATCGTACCCGATTTTTTATCCATGAAGTAGGCCAAAAGACAGCGCAATATTGCTTGATGGCTGATCACGAGCACATTTTGTTGACGCTCGAGCTCCTGCAAGGCAAAAAGGCGTTCCGATGTATTGTAAAACTTAAGAATTTGTACTAATGGCACGACTAATTACAAAACAAAGAGGTTTCTACCATGATAACTGGCTCTAATCGGGTAACTAAGTCCTCGTACGACTAAACGTCGAAACAAACAGGCAATTAGTACATTTTTTCGAGTTGCGCATTCATTACATTAATCTCAAAGGATACTACAGTGAAACCTGTGAATAGCGCACCCCATTGGGACCGAACCATGGGATTGTGCTACTTGGAGGGATGTGCTATATGAAGGTTCAGCTTAAGTGATGGTCATTATGAATCAGATATTATTATCCTAATGAAGATGCACAAATATATATGTTGCAATTTTAAATTGTTTGTTGACATAAACAAAACCGAAAAATACATATAGAATACATATATATGCTCGTATACAACTGCATCTATGTAGATGTAGCCATTTTTACTTACTTGGGTGTACATGCATGTATCAAAATGCCTTTTCTAAATGGTAAACATGCATTCACTATCCTAAGGTATTTTATTTGACATTTATCGCACTCATTTTGGGATTTTCCAGTGGGTGAAATTTCATTGTTGCATGCTTTAGCGTACGCTATTCACACGTAAAATCGTCATTTTGTCCCAAGAAACCAGTGTGCAAGCTGCGTTTCGCAGGGAATACGCTATATAGAGGTAGTTTGTTCTATAAAATCGATCCGTGCCGACTGCGAGGGTGCGCTACTCCCAGGTAGTACGCTATATGGAGGGCCCTTATTCGCAGGTTTCACTGTATATTGCCTCGACGTACCTCTCCCCTCGGATATCTATAACTAAATTTATTTTCATCCCGGGCAGCAAAGTCGTCCGGATATTTCTCCTGTATTTCTTCGTACGTCATTTCCTCGCAAATGCCCTGCGGGTAACACAAATGTGATTAAGTATCGAAAATTACGCCCGAATGCTCGATAGTGACGAGAACGTGAATTACCGCATCGATTTCGTTGAGCGCCTTCCACCTTTCTTGCGGAGCGTCGATGTCTGCCCCTGTCTGAATGGTCCGTTTCAAAAGACTGGTCCAAACCCGAAGCCCGTTCAGATCCTGCTTCTTAATATAGCTGGCTAGCGATTCGGCATACTGCTGCCCTCGTTCCGACAGGTCCGAATCGCCGCCGATGCGCCCTTTCAGGTTGTGCAAGCTCTCCCCGTGCTGAATAAAAACATATGAAAAGAAAATTAGCAATGAGAGTCTAAGCACAGAAGACAAAAGCATCGCGGTAAAAAAAAAATCGGTAAAATACCCGGGTGAGGTAAATTGTTCTAGGCATGACGTGAATATTCATAAGATAGTAAACAATTCGGCTTTGGACGTGACCTGGAAAAGTTAAAAGAAAAAAGAAACTTGTTAGCAAACGCAGCAAGTCGCTTCAAAATCCAAGGTTAAAACAGAATAATATTATTATTATACATGTAATGAAAAGTCTCAAAAGATGGAAGGGGAGGTGGGGTTCACACAGAGCAGCATCAATTCAATTCAATTCGTTACTCTGCAGTCAGCATGTAATATGACATGTGGCAGGGGGCAAAGTGCTAGATCTTTAATGGGAAGAGTATACGGTTGTGGCCGCTTTTTGGGTCCATATCCCGGCATCCGCCTATATGGGAGATTAAGGGAGGTTGTGGGAAACCTAAAAAACCACAACCAGGATAGCCCAGCGGGGTTCAAGCGTAACCACTTAACCAAATATTATCTATGGGTCTATTTAAACGTTTTAATTCTCCCGATAATTCACATCCTTCTAATATTTTTTGTCAAATAATTATTTTAGAAGTAGACAATCATTCAAAACCATTGACCGAGCTTCGTGCTAAAGCCGGCGTTTACTATTGGTCCTTCTTTTGCATACGATTAGACTATGGAATAGTATTCCTAGTGATAATTTAAATTCACTTTACGTTCAATTTAACAATGTCTAAGTCACAACTCCTGAAAATGGGTTCGACCTCCCTACCACATGGCATCTGTTTGCTTGTTTGCTTATATGTAGGGTGCAAAGTTGAGTTGAATTTTCAAGAGAGAATTTCTCAATGTCAACATTCATTGTCTTCCTCACCTTCGTGCTTGTGGACCAGCATTTTCTCCCCGGCATTGTATACTTTCATGAACGAATAGTTCTGTTCAAAATCTTCGTCCAGAGTTTCATAGATGGCCTCGTAATGCTGAATCCTCAAGATGAAGTCCCGCAGTGCCTCGTCTTTGTTCATGTCCCGATAGTCCGGACTGTTCAGCTTCACGTCCATAATGTTGGATTCAATGATGGCGGTGTCGTCACACACAGACTCCACAAAAAAGCACTTGAATCCAAACTTTTCAACCACAATGTCATGGATCAGCTTCCGGCGCTCGCGCGTAGTATTGGTTGCATCAAACACCTGTTATACGAATGGTTTAATAGCCCATTAGTGCAAATCCAATGTTATTTTCATCAAGGATTTGAATAAATTGAACAAAATACGCAAGTTGATCAAGAAATATATCACGTACCGCAACTTCTCCTCCATTCTGCAGCCACTTGCCCATGTCCTCGAGGGCATCCAATGCACATTTGCTATAAGAGACAAATAAACGACTTAGCAATGGTTATTGTTTTTTTTTTTAATTCAGTAATTTATGGGGCAGTTCCATTGGAAAATATTGGGTCACAGACTCGAAGATGGTCATCAAAAGCTAATAAAATGATCAAGTAATATAGTACGGGTACTTGATATGGTTAATAATCCACAAATATTTTTTCTGCTGCTATTTTGTTTGCTTTGGGTTGGTAGGGCCACAGTATAGCAACCATTATTTTCACTAGAGAAATTCTTGGGTGGCCGAAAATGGCCAACTATTGCCAATGCGCTAGTATTGCCTCTATTGGTAATGATGCAAAATAAAGCATCACGCGCACTTATTTGAAAATTATATTTTATTCTGTCACTGTGATTCTATTCTATCCAATGGTCACGCATGCGCAGGTCGAATGTTCCGTTAATTTGCCACTATGGTGCGCTGTGAGGGCATTGGCAAAAGTCGGCCATTTTTGGCCACCCAAACTTCAAAGGTGTCGACAAGAGTGAGCATACTGGTTCCTATACTGTGGTAGGGCGCAAAGGCAACTAAGGTCATTAGAGAGCCCAGACTTATATTAGGTGAATCGTGTAAGGATCATAGAACACAGAACGATTATAGAGAGAAAGGAGAGCGGTACCGGCCACATTTTTAGTGGAACTAACTCGGGATTTGCGTGGAAATAGCTGCGGAAAACCACAGTCAGGACAGCAGAGCAGTAAATCGAGCCAACAATGTGGTTAGCAAAGCATGCATCCTGGTCGGTACCGTTATTTAGTGAAACAAAATAAATTTGGCACGGATGGTACGGTTTGTGCGGTGCAGCTGGCTGTGCGACGCTGAATCAGCTCAAAGCCGGTAATGACTGCTGCCAACGCCATCTTATGGGGGCGTTCTCGGTGGCACGGCTATTTTTTATGGCTGCGGCGCGACTGCTCTAGGGACCAGGCGAAACGCAATCACATGCAACACCTGATATGCAATTTTTTGCGCCAGACCGACATTTTCAGATCAAAACACTTTTTGTGCAAATGGTGATATATTTATTCCAAATATAAAATTTTAAAAGGTTTAAAACGAAAAAAACAAGGTTTAGACTGCTTTATTAATCCTGTAAGAAATGGGGGAAAAATCGTCTGCTACGCATGGGTTTGCTTCACAATGGAAAAATGTCACAATCAGCGGCTCTTAGCCGCATGAGAAAAACACCCCTACGGCAGACTTGCAACCGTGTTCGGCCGCAGTTAAAACTAGCCAAAATCGCAAGCCACAACACACAAACCATATCTTTACTCCCAAAAGGAGGTCTAATAAAAGCACCTCGACGTACCTTCGGATTGCCATAGCTTCCTTGTTTTCCGGTAGAAAAAACTCATGATTTTTGTAGGATTGCGTTGCCTGTCGGCGGTATTCCCCCACGTTGAATTCTAAAAACATACCAAGAGGTCAGAACTTAAGAAGTCACAGAGCAGGAAGTGATCTTGTTAGATAACGTATCTATGCTTACCTTGAGTCTTAATTCCAATCCAGTTTAAATACCTAGCAAGTTTTTTGGCAATATACGTCTTGCCACGAGCTGGCAATCCAACAGTTACAATGACGTGCGGCGAGTTCACATAATTGTACCGCTCCCCTGAGGAAAATAGAAGAGAAAAAAAAACGCTTTAGTTCGTCAATCAAAAGGGCATCGCAGATACAATTACATTACCCAAATGAAAGCAATATCAATAGGAAAAACAATTGCATTTCCTTATTTACACTGTATGGGTGTCAAAAAAAAATACCAGAAATGGGATAGCAATGCCATGCAGTACTACTGGAATTGAACTTTACTTTTGATCTTTCTAGATTTAATTAATAGGGAAAAAACAAGGCAATTTAAAAGTTATACAAGTATCACTATGTAGTTTCAAATAATCAGATATGGGCTTCATGTAGTCGAAAGCTTGATAGCATTGATTAATCAGATTTAGGATTTTATGATAACATATGAGACAAATAGATAACTTCATTAGGGATGTTGAACTAAATTCATATATTGAATTTCCCTGACTTTTTCAAAATATTCTTTGACTATTTAACTATTGAAAATTCTTTTCATTAAACTATATGAGTAATTTCTATTTTTTATCAAAAAACAGTTAAAAATCAGTTAAATTTTATGGGGAAGTCACTTTCAATAATATGCACTATATTGTATTGGAAAAGGCATAACAGTAGTACTTTGCTTCATACATCACATGTTCAGTGGTCATATCGTAACGAGGATTCATTCATATGTCAATTAAAGATGCATTATACCTTCACTTTTATTTCTGATTTACAAAAATATCTGTTTACAATTTTTAAATTCGGCGTGATTATGCATTTTATTCACTTGGTGCCACTAGAAATTTGTCCCAGTTTTATTTCGACTAAGACAAGACAGAATTCGTGACCTGGGCTAAGATTTATCAATGTTCTGCCAAGATTTACATATTTGGGGATACAATTATGTATTGGTCTTATTTTTCATACAAAAAAGAGGCAAGGGCCTAGAATGCTGAATAAAGAATAAGCATATAGAACGAGGTCATTCCCACTTCGGGAAAATACAACAAAATAAAAACATGTTTTCAATTATATCAAATGTGCACCTGGGGAGGAAGTAATTGGAACCTGCCAAAAATGGCTTTATATGCCATCGTGACTGAGCATATTCTGGACAATTCAATCCGCCTGGCAACAAAAACCGAGAAATAGGATTTTTTTAAAAATTGGATATGCTCTACAACGAGAAAATTTAAAAAGAATGTTTACTCCCTTATGTCAAAATTCATGCAACACGATAACTAAATGTAGACACCCATTCATTATTAGATCAAAAATTGACATCCTGTAGAGTAAACGTGACCAACAATGTAATACAACTTATAAGCTAGGTAACCAGTTTGATTTATACTGAAATTTTTACCTTAGGGACCATCCATAAATGACGTTAAATAAATATGACGTCACATCAAAAAATCAAAATGCACTACTTTAAATAACAAATTTGATCAAAATATTAGTTCCATTACCTCTTTTAATACATGTTTTCTCCTGAAATATCAGAGTGCAGTGCCACATTATACATTCAGATTACAATGCCAATAACCAGTTTCAAGGGGGAGGAGGGGATGACGTCATATTTGAGGGGGGGGAGGGATGTCTGACTTTTTGTGACGAAGTGTAACATAGGGAGGAGGGGGTTCAAAA
>JAQGCC010000680.1:0-31993 GCA_034698905.1 Xestoiulus laeticollis
GCAATGGTGGGTTAACCTGTGTTATAAAGCAGGTTAACCCTAGGTTTTTCTTAACCTTTGTTGGTGCAACCGGCCCTAAGAGATGACTTTCTTTTACACGTGCAGTATTACACCGATATTCAGACCGTGAGCGTCTCTCAGTAATTAAAAAAACACAATGTGAGAAATGTAAGCTTACATTGCAACTCTATAGCGAGTTTTCGTCCATTAAAGACGAAGTCGCCCTGACAGCAGTAAAACACCCCAAAAAAATGTAAACAGAACATAAAAAGCAGTTCATATTAATTCCTTCGTCTATATGCTCATGTTCAGAAACCATGTTCTTAGTTTTTTATATTAGGTGTTGCCTTAGTCAAACAGTAAACGAGAGTATTTAAACACTCAACAGCGTGTGTTCACAGCATTTACTATTTGAGAATGTAAACAAAATGCTGTAAAAATCCCTTGTGAAAACATAATTTAGAGCTCAACGTTTTAGAGCGTTAAACCTGGTGGAAATAATGATTGTCAAACAAGTTTGATTCATCCCCAAAAAGATCGCAAAGTAAAGGAAGAAGAAGCAACCAAGTTCATTATGGTGGTAAATTTTAACCAAAATTCCCTGTATACATATAAATATTCAGTCAAACGAGTGCGATGTGCCAAAAGTGTTATCATACATGTACATTGTCGTAAATTCAATGGAAACGCAAATCTCATGTATTTTTTTTTTCAAGAGGTTATTAAGAGAGGCATTGACATGCCGACAGAACATCGAGCCAAATCATGTTACATGTGATTTGGTTGGAGGCATTATCAAAGCTACTGTCTAGATGGGATAAAAATTCAGTCTTACCGAATCATCCGTGATCTCGACGACATCGGAGCTTTCAAATTCAGACGAGTAAATTGACTTTTTGAACACTGACCGTCGAGTGCCCCGAAGCTTCCGTTTCAACGTTGTTATCATCATGGTATTCAAGTTTATGTTGATTTCAGACGACGTCTTCCAAATTAATTTTAATCATCCGTGCAAACACTCGCGACGCGACGGCTATATTTGGCCATATTTTGAGTAAAAATCAAACGAAAAATTGAATCAAAAGCGCCAAGTTTTCAGCATCATGGATGTGGCTTTGAATGGGACGCTTATGTAACGCCACCTAGCTATGTATTCAACTTGAAAAAAATTAATTAGATGGGAACAAAGATTTTCAACTTGAAAACGAGCGGTGAAGATTAAAATCCCCACTGCTCATTTTCGATAATTACCAAACGTTCTTAACTGATCCAGTCTATTAGGTATAGGAATATTGAGAAGGATTAGAAATTCGAAAACACTATAGTTATAGGCCTACCTCATAAAACTACTTTAAAACCGGCGCACAGCAGATGCCATCGCGTGAAATTTGATCTTATCGAATGATAACAGAATCGTTGTTCTTCATTTCACGATAACACCTTAAAAATCGTCGATTTTTCGGTTAATTTATCACAAAAAAAAAGATCTTCTATAGAGATGAAAAATGGAACATGAAAAAAGCGTTTTCTAGAACTTCTCTATGCTGCCAGACGATTAATGGCAAAATTCCCCAAGCGAACGGGTAGAAATCCTTATTTGACGATGCTTTGTTTTAATCCTTCTCCTAATTACTTTAATTAATCGGCTTAATTAAACACCTAAAACGGTGATGTTAAAAAAACGTTGCAAAATATCGTGAGCTGATTAAAACTGCGTTATTTCCAAAACTAAAAGCGACTGTATCTGGGACGGAAATGGAATTGAACCACGTCCAAAAAACCGCATAAGCTTGCTCTGCTCAATGCATCCCAAATGTTGAAATGCAATAAATAAAACTTGCGAATGTCGGTTTTAAAACCTGTAAAGTGCGCTGGAAACAAGTTCAGAAAAAGGAAGCCCCTTAATTGTAACCTGAACATCCTTATAACGTGTCGTTAATTCCTTAATAAAATTAAAAACTTAAGCCAAAATCCTGGTTTTATAATTAATTAACGAAGCTTTGCAGATACAAAATTTGGATTGAATCCAAATTTACAGTTCTTTGCAGAATACATGTCCACATACATGTACATGTACATGTGCATGTGTAATTTTCTAATTAAGGGGATCTACAACACCCATACCAACCCTATATAGGCCTATCGGCAATATACAAAATATATACTTACGAACATATTCATGATTTAACTAATTAATTAATTAGTTAACTTATCTGCCAAATTTCATTTTCATCGAGTTTCATCGGTAATTGAATAAAACCAGGGCACTGTTTTTTGTATGCAACTAACAATTATTTAAAAAAAAAAAGCACTAGAGAACTTGTAAAGTTGTAAACGAAAAACTGAGCAATTTTATGAAAAACTTTCACTGTAAGTTAAATCATGAATATGTTTGTAGGTATTTTGCATTGGTGGTCTAAGGCAGGCATGGGTGTTGTAGATCATATTAATGTGATTAGCAAAAGATTTAAGCACAAAAATATTCAGAAAAGAATTTCAAATGACATTTCCAGGATATTTTATAACATAATTTTTAGTATTAGCCAGAGTAAAACTTACTCGTAATTAAAATAATAAAAAATGCATTATTATAATAATTGAGTTAGTTAATAGGAAAAAAACAGGAAATTTAACCCAATATAAAATTGGGTTGAAAGGAAATATGAAAAAAAGTAGGTCCAGATAACAAACAATTGGTCGTCAGGAAAAGTTTGGAATACACTTGTATTTTGTTATTGAAGCAGGTGCAGGATTTGTTAATGCACTACCACTGTAATATGTAAAATACTTATGACATATATCTCAGTAGGAAAGGCATTTCTTTGCCTTTCCAAGTTCTATCGAATGTTGAGAAAAATTAAATGTGACAAAAATATCAATTTTTAACGCTACTTAAGACATTTTCTTAAATGGAACCCTGAGGTAGATTGAAGGTATCGATTTTTATGATTGTCAGGATAATTCGAAAAATAAATTGGTTTGAATGTACAATGGAGATGAATTAACCAATGGGCCTACAACCCCGGGCGGATACTGTTTTCGAATAACATCATATAATTAATAACTGGTAATTTCAGTATAGAATAATTCTTGTCGTTTGAACTGAAATATGCAACTTCACCAGCATCTTGCAAATCCCCTGCATACGTTTATGTCGATGCTTTCATCGAATTTCCCAGGGATTACATTTCCTTGAAATTCCTATTTATAGCCAATGTTTATTTGCAGAAAACGTAGAGAACTTTGAAGTAATATAAAGCGAATAAATTATTTATATAGCACTTTATAAAAGCGATACGTCATAGACTTGCAGTAGGACAATACTTGCATGAACCGACTAAGGTCTTCAAGCATGCCCTTAAACTGGGATGACGCAAATGGGATGAAGTGGAAGAAAATGTCCTTCCATTTAGGCAATTAAGGAGAAAATGTAATCCCTCGCATAATTTACATATTTACTTAGATTTAGTAGTTGTGGTATGTGTGAACCGATTTAGTAGTAATCATAATTAACGGTTCACACCAACTTCATCTATGAACCAAATCCGGTCAACATCCGGGTATTTCATTTCGGCGGAAAGTTTGCCATCTTTGGAATTAGTTTCCGAGTACTCCTCTTCGACGCTTGCATCCACGAACAATGCATAGGGTTCACGATTTATAGGGGGAGAAATTTTTACATCGATGTTAGTGTGCCTACCTTTAACATTTTCCACACTTTTCAAAATGTCTGTTGGAGACGGCCTCTTTGTACATGGTGGACTCGAATGCCGCTTTTTGGACTCCCCCTGATATTTTACCGAGTTGCTCCAATATTCGATCTGTGCTCTAACTCGGATTTTTCCTCCGTTTTCCTGTTTAGAATCAACAGGTCGATTATGGCGCTGAAAGTGTTGCGGTTGATGACTAGAGAAGTTAATGTTAATTGACTGCTGCTGGTTGCCGACATTTCCAAACGTATGGCATTTTTCTTTTCCGTGATGGCATGTAACATCCTAGAAAAAAGTTTTTTGAATATAAATCACAAGTGCAGAATTTCCACAGGTTGCTTGCTGGTTCGTTTATTTACCATGTTTTCTTTGATGTCATTTCGGCTGAACACAGATGAGGACGAATAGATCCCAACTAAGGAGATCGAAAAATTAACAAAAAATAATTCGAGAAATTTCATTTTAAAAACGATAAAATTTCGGTAAAACGGTAAAAAAACTAGACCTTTTTTCAAAATAGAGGATAATTTGCCACCAGATTTTACTTCAAAATGCTTGTTCTTGCCCAATTTTTCAGTCATTAGTCGATACCAGCCACGAGCTGGCTAAAAATACAAATTTAAAGATTTAAATCAAACATAAAACATGTACTATGAACAGTATTAAACCAATTCTTATAAAAAATATCTTACATTTTTTGTGATGTGTGCAATCCCAAATGACATACAACCCAAAAACTCGCTATTTCTGCAAAAAATATTTCAGATTACCCAGATTTAGAGCATATTCCATAGCAATTTCACTGATCAAGAACACATTGTTACCTTCTGTACATGTCTCGATGCCAAACGGAAATAAATACACGTTTGCTTTCGTTGCTGCTCGTTAATTCACTGGAAATAGGACTCAACATTAAACTTTTTTCTTGATGATTAACTTCAACTTTAAGAGCGAAAAAGTTAAGTCTCATACACTCACAAGGAAAATTTCTGATCGAACAATGGGGAGTTTTCGTTCTTGACTAGCAGGGTGCGGCAGTTGGGCTTCGCGATCCTCCCTGGTTTCGGAAACATTTCAATCTTAAAAAACGATAAAACGTTTTTTGGTTAACTAAAAATTCCTAAAAGCAAATTTATGCCAGAATAAAAAAAGAACGTAAACTATAAACTAACCCTGACATACGAATTGCACAACTTGCTCTTTTTCGATTCCAGTTTCTTAGCTTTTTCAACTGAAAACAATGACATAGAAGTACATTACACTACCAAATAAAAACCTACTAGAATTGAGCAGCAACATATTTAAATATTAAGAGGAGTCAATTATAAGTAATCAATGTCTGATACCATTCATGGTATGGATTTTCTGAGACATGCTGACTCGTAACTTGAATTTTGCACAAACTATGACGTAAGACATTTCAATCTATTTAATGAACTAACAATAACAGACGAATACCGTGAATTGTCAGTAAGCCGCTGTTAATATACAATGCCAGCTTCAGTTGACCTGAAAAATAGGAAGAAAAACTAAATACAGTTGACCACAGGCCAGCAAGCTAAGCAATCAAATTGAGCATACCTTTGCCCGTAAGCACTTCTCTGGCTCTGTACTTGGTTTGCGGGTTTTCCAAGCGCTCATACTTCCCTGAAGAAGAGCCAACCTTTCCTTTGGACTTCACATTCCCTCTTGGACTGCACGAGCAGTAGCACCGGTCCGAAGGGCTCTGCACAGTGGTGGAAAAGTTGCATGCAAAACTTCCAAAATCATCAGCAGTCGATGTTTGATCCCAAAGCGATTGCTCCTCAGAGAGATTGCTTTCGAGCGCATCTGCTTCGCTGCTACCCGAATGGTCCATAACATATTTTGGATTCTGAGAGTTGAACTGGAATCCCGAATCGTCTGAATCAACGTCGCAAGAGCTTTCCGATGACCACCAAGGCACTGCACTCCGGAGGCCGTCTTCCATTGCATACAACTGCAAAGACTTTTCGGACGTTTCCGGTTCATTGCTGGGACCGCAGTGCACCGTTCTTGGCTGAACTTCTGTCCTATCTGGACACTTCTTGGGTGTTTCGATCCTGTTCAAGCGCATTTTCTCCAGCAAATTGTGCAGAGACTCTTTTATCGTGGCGAAACTATTTGCCGTCTGCGCAATGGCAGTCTCCAAATCTGCTTCAGCCGAGATTTTAGTATCAGCTGGATGTGGTGCTGGAATTCTGTCATCTTGCTGGAGTATATACTCATCGAGACCAGTTTCCAAGAATGCAGAACTTCTCTTCGACGCCATCTTTATTGCAGTTTCAATCTTTGGGCATGTTAAGCTTCTTCCTGAAATAATGGGGGGAAATGGCATCAATGATAAAATTTAGGATGAATTTAGGTTGGAAATGAATTTTTCCACATTAGGAAAAATGTGGAAATTCAAGTAAACTAAGAATTCAAGAAAGCAATCTAAAAAAATACCGCAGCACGTACTTCGTCAACTTTTAATTAAATAATGTAATCCTGCCAATGAACCTCACAAAATAATTCGAAAAGTACATCGGAAGGTGCTCCGTAAATTTTTATTTTTGTAAATTTCAGTTGTAACGTCTTTAATCGAAACAATCCGATATTTCTATTTCCTTTTCAAGATTCAAACGTGTAACATAATTTAGTCCATGCCCAAAATATGCAAATAAAAATACAATGAACACAGAGGACTCATTGAAACGCCCTCTTCGAGGATCTATTCAGCAAATCTTGACTTCTATTGTGAGCGTATAAAACTTGAAAGAGGGCCCAACTACTGAAGGGGCTTTTGGAAAAAAATCCAACATCCAACGGTTTCAACCCAGCAACTCGATATTTGGGAGACTACATTGGTTCTTTTACAATGTCTGGCTAGCAGCTGCAATTTTCGCCAGACCTGACGTCATAAACACAATGACCCAGACAGAATTGTGGTACTAGCAGATGGTTATTCCCACCTTTTCAATTGTGTACAATTGATCGCATTTGGCTATTAATATGTTTTGGGCGTAATCGTAGGCATCCCTACCAGACGAATTAGTAAGCAATATAGGAAATTTTTTATTATTGTCTAATTCATGTGATTTTTTAATAAGTAAATTAATACTGAACCAAAAACGTACTTGCTTTTGTAACACACAACCCCACACGTGTATTGTTATAATCTAAAACCTAAATCTGTTTTTATCCACGGGTCGTCAGTTTCACTATTAGGGCATTTGGTAAGATATTTAGAAAGCCTTTGAAAACAACTTTGCTATAAGGCCTACACTACGATAAACCTTTTTTACTGAACTAGATAGAATCAGCCACAGCCAAATTGCAAAGTTACAAGTAAAATTTCACAATGGGAACCTTAAAAATAAAAATATTTAGTAAGCATACTCAAAATTGTTCCTTCCGAAAGTTGAAATCTTATTAAAATATCGATCTTTAATTAGTTACAGATTTCTTCAAAATTAAAACTAGAAATTTTAAAAACTATAGCTAGTGTCGCTAAATAATGTTAAAATGCGATGAAAGATTTTCAACATTGTCAGCTTGTCATATCACATTTTTCGATATAACAAATCAGTAAGCATGGAAACAGCCACTGAATTAAATCCGCTTTGACAACGTCCAAACATGCGGAAAAAAAACTAACACAGTAGATAAAGACAGCAATTTTTTTGCCATCCGGTTGAAATTAGAGAAAACCAGAGCCTTGCCATGGCAACAGCACCTCAACGGAAGAAGGCCCGAGTAGACATTTCAGACAGTTGAAAGGTTAACGGTCCTTTCCGTGCATTCCCAACAAAACAAATAAAAAATGGGTTCTTACCTATACGGCTTTTGCAATTCCTCAGGGGCCCTGCCACTTCCGTTACTCAGCAATCTATGGTTGTATTCCAACATGTGTAACCACCGGAGGTTCCAGAGCTCCATCAAGGGAATCCAAATGCTGCCATGGTCTCCACTCGACGTTGTCTCGTTTAAAAATCAGCGGTTTTCTTGGGTTTTCGGCCGGCGCGTGCTCAGGGTGCCCAATGAGCCGTTCACCCCCTACGATTGGCTGGGGTCCACTGAAGAGGCGTCCACCGAGGGGGTGAACGAGAGAACAACGGGCCAGCACACGTCTCCTTCCCCCCATGTGTACCTCCAGGGGGAGATACGGCAATCTCTGCATGCACCTATTGTCACCTGTGGGGAGACAAAAAAAGAATTATGATGGTGGGGAAAGACGAGGATGTTTCGCAGTGGGAGACTAAGCAGCTCACCCTCAGGCTGTCCCCAGCGGATCCTGGTGCTTGCTGGAAGAGAAGGGCGAGGCAGCTGAGGATCTTGGTTGGGGGCTACTACAAGGCACTCCAGTCAAAACAATTGTTAAATCACACTAGCAACATGTTGGACTTAAATATTTTTATAGTCCCTATAGTCAAATTTCCACAAAATTAGGTTCAGTCAGAACAAGATTCAAAGGCTATGGGCGTTTTCATAAGGGAAGGGCTGAAAACGGTTACTAACTTCCCTTTTGGAGTGGCTGCAGGGTTCCGTAGCTAAATTAAATTTGGAAATGTTGCTCTGACTAATTATCTATGCAGAAATCACCTATTTTCCTGATAAAGTTTCAGTAATTTCCCTTTCGAATCAAGTGATTGTTTCATAACACCTTCTTCAGACCAACGTTGGTGTGAATCAGGTGTAACGTTTTTCAGTTCTTAAATAAGTTTTTAGTTTTTAAAGCAGTTTGTAAATTTTGAAAAAAAGTTCAGAATTTTTTTTTTCAAAATATCGAATAATTACTGAACGTCATTACATTGTGTACATATGTTAAAAACCATCATTTTAAATACATGTATGATCAAACAATTCCAACTTTTTAAAATATGGCATGCACTGAAGCATTCCCAAATTTCCCAAATAATTTTTCAAATATAATCCCACAATTTACTTGCAGGTTTGTGGCTTAAGACCCCCAAAAACAAGTTCTGTTAAATGTTTTTATTAGCTTTTCGATATCAACTATAAACAATGAAAATATATCTATATCAACGAAGACAAAATCTGCGTCAAAAAATGAATGCCGTTTAAAAAAAAATGCAAAATAATAATAGCAAAAGCAGCGTTCCTACCAATCGGAAAAAGAAATCCAATTGGTGCACTCGACGGCATCGGCCGCTGCTATTTCGGAAATGCCAAGGAAATGCATATATTATGGATGAGTGAAATGTGAAAACAAATACCATGTTAAATTAAAAATGAGCGAGACCAAGCTGGGTTTTGCATTTGTCCAGCATGGTGCAACGAAATATCGAACGGTTTTCATCTTTTTTGTAAGGGATTGTTGATCGCAATGGTAATTAGATGTTATTAGAAAAGCAAACTTTTCTTTAACTACCTTTTGGACTTCCTACTGTTTTTTTTCCCTATACTATTTTCATACTATCGACAAACTTACAAGATTCTTGTAATTAATGGACTATCAATATCTTTACGGAAGATATTTGAAACTGCAGTATCTTGCTTTGAAAAGGAGAAATATAACAGACCTTTAGAGAACAAATCTCCTTTTTTGCATATTAACAAAACTGCTCTGTATTCGTATTTAACTTCATAATGCTCTGAGAAATGAGTAGGTAGTCCACATGAACTTATTAATTTTTTTTAAATTCCAAACTATAACACTTTCTATTGAAACCCTTTTTACGCTTGCTCAATTACGGTAATTTAAAGTGCAGAATGAGTCATGGTCTGCAACAAAAGATATAGCGTGCTAGTTAGGCAATGATGAGATAACATCGAGCTTGTTTCCCCATTTTATCTGTCTCGTTTATGAGGAGTAATAATTTTCAGTTACATTTAGGAGGGCATGGTACATATCACCGTACCACTGCAATTAAAGAAAGAGGATTATTAACCCTAAACCTACAACGACAAATTTCCCAAATACATCCTGCTACATATAACACATACATTTTGTGAAATAAATTTTGATACCATTTTTTCAATTCTTTAAAGGGGTAAAGATTTTTTTTTTTATTCTGCGGTTGATTTTTAAGACAGACTATTAAATAATTTTAAAACGTACGTCCATTTGCACTTTTGTTTCAGCAGTCTTGAATAATTTGTATATTTACCTAGTTTTTAAAATAAACCTTAAATTAAAAAAAAATTGAACTTTGCAGCATGAAAATGTGTATTTAACAAAGGGTGGGGGGTTTAAAAAGTAGTTTTAAGGGTAGTAAAATGGCCCGTTAGGAAGTTTTTATCGCTGTGTCAATATATATTATAGCAGTATGTATAATTTTCGAACTTTGATCATTTTGGTAAAGCGTCTCCATCCTCGTAAAGTAAATTCCTTAGTTTGTCAATTAAGTATTGTCCTCGGAGACAAACTGTGAAAAGTGAATGTGGCGGAAGAGGGAAAAAAAAGAAGAATTTGGGATAAACAAAAAAGCGAAATCATAACTTTTTTAAACGCAAAAAATAAAATATATAGATAAAGCACAGAAAACAGAAAAATTTAACAACAAAACAATTCGGAACTAGTAGTATAATACTAAAGTGAATAAGGTTTTAAGTAGGAAACTGGCCATCTTCTCGATGAAACGTTACAAACGTATTAAAAGCAGCATAGTGACGAAGGAAGAAGGCGAAAACGTCAAAATCGCACGCGTAAAGCAGAAGCGCCGCAGCTAGGGCGAAAACAATTTGCTGAATCTATAAGAGATGGACTTCAAAGGAGCCAAACGTGGGAAAGGGCGGAGGAATTTCCGCCGAACAAAGCCATGACATGGAGCCCGACGTGCCGATTCGCACGGAAGTCCGAAACATAATATATCAACACGGTACCTTACTCATGCCGGAATCGTCACTCTGTGTAATCCATCGTCTTGATGAACTCCACGGCCGAACAGAATTGAGTCCACCAGTACTCGTCCTCACCCTTTAGCTGCTTCTGGTAGAAATTGTTCACGTATTGAATAGTGGACAAGAGATTGGTAGGATTGGCTTTGATCAGAATGTAGACTAAGACTGGAATGAAATCATCGGCAGCAGGAACGGACTTCTGATTGGCCATGCTAAGTAGGTTCATGATGGTTGTGCAGCAGCGGACGACGCACTGCAATTTATCGCCGGGAGTCTTAAATAAATGATGCAGCAAATTAATTAATCTGTTATAAACATACCAGCTAGATGCCTGAAAATGCTAGCATTATCTGGGAATACGCTAAAAAATAACCAATGGACTCATATTTAGTACAAATTCTGCATTACCTTATAAGCATTAATGGTGATTATTTCAGCTTGCGCGGAAGGCCATGGACACTCGTAATGATAAATCTAGCACGGGATAAGAACAGATGTTTTATTCACTTGAAAATATCGCATTCGGCATTGCAGTATAATTTTTTTCCCGTCTTTACCCACCTTTGGTATTCGCAAATCCTTGTGATCTGGATTGATAACTTTGGAAAGTTTTAAAATGTGTTCATGCAGAACCCTTAAAGACATTCGAAAGAAAATCAGATAATTACTAAACATTTCAAATGCCATTTTCGATGCCACGAAAAAGAAGCAAACTCACTGGTCTCGGTGAACATCCCCATCTCCGTTTGGATATAGAGCGTGAATGCAAGTCTGGCTCATGATGCTGCGTTCGATGGCGTTTTGAGCCAGCTCAATTTGGACCGAGCTAGCCCCTTGCCAGATTGGATCTAACTCCATTTGTTCGTAAAGAAAGCGAAGAAAGTTCTCCACAAATTCGGTCTGAAATTGAATGGGCAGAAAAGCATTGAAGAAAGGCTATGAAAAACAGATTGACGTGACTGCGGCGTTCGTTACCTTTTCATCAGACACGGTGAGCTTCTGAAATTCACTCAAAAAGTTGTGGATGGCCCTGTCGTGATGCTCGAGGAAGAAGCGAACGCAAACCGAAATCATGAATTGACTGCAAACGGCTTTATCTCTGGAAAAGCAAAGTGAAATAATGAAAAGCAGTGTCGGGACAAAAACATCATTTACGATTTTATCAGAGTAGGTCGAGAATACTTGCCTTTCGACCCGTTTCAGCAACCGTTCGAGGTGTGCAAGCGCCGAGAGTAGACCCTGTCGGCATCGTATCAGATATGCTATATAAGGATAGCGATTCGTGTAATCCTCCTTTAAAGAATTGAACAGTGTTTTGCATCTAGGTTTGAAAAGGAGAGATTTAAGAATAATTAACACAAAAATAGTAAAATGTTATGCGGGAATAATTACGGCGTTTTAAAATTTAATCGTAACTTCCCAACTTCAATAATGTTCAGGGTTTACATTCTCTGCAAAGTCTTACCCTGCTTTATCAAAAATGCTGATGCATCTCAAAGTCTCGTGCAATTGTGCCGTGAGGCTCCTATCCTGAAGATTAATTGCTTCTGCCAACTGCGTTTTCAAGAAGGCCACCAGCTCGTTATTGCTTTTGCTGTCGATACTGTCCATTCTGCTTCCTCCCATCATGGATTTATGAAGCCAAGGAGAGGTCTGCGCATCTGCAGTGCTCAAAACCAGCCTCAGCTTACGTTTGGCGTTCATAAAGGCGAAGGAGTCTTCAAAATTCTGCGAGTCAATTGCAGGAGAATCATCCTCGCTGACCAGTACATTGGAGCGTGGGTTCGACGCCGACGAATGACCATTCATTCTGTCTAAGGGAGGGTCTCCATCGTTGGCCAGTGGTCCGCTACAACTATAAATGGACTCGTCAGATGCCACGGACGTCGTTTTCTTGCGATACTTGGCCAGAATGTCGTCCCCGGTCTCGTTTAAAAACTGCACTTGGTTACGGGAATCTGCCGTATAAAAAAATTGGTGAAACGTTTGCAGGTGTATTTGCTAGATCAATTTAACAAATATTACATTACTGAATTATGCCGTAAAGGTACATACCTCTATCTTGGGATTGAAATTTTCGCTGATGATAATTGGATGTTGGCCCATCATGTGCTGCATCACTATTTCCTGATGATACAATTATAGAATGTAAAGGATGCTATTACACTTTTCTGCTAACTCTAATATCGGGATAAATCTCACCTCTATCATAATGCCTTGAATCATCGTGGTAGCGATTCCCTTTTCGCCCCGGCCGTTTCAAAGACATTTTTAGCATCTTGAATAAGCTTTTCTTCTTAGATTCATCTCCATCCATTGTTTCCTGTCAAACAAATTAATTATTAAAAGACTTCCCAACTAAAGTGGATGGAAGTTTTAAAAAAATGAGAGGAAACTTTGAAAATTTTAGCATATTACCAAAACTTGTCTAAACAAAAACTTTCAAACTGCGCAGACATTTGGTCTCGTAAACTTGAAAGATACCAAGTAAGTAACAGCAGCCCTACCTTATCTCCTTTCTCCGCTGTCTTGTCAAAGCTGATGGATTTCGGGATCGCTCCCGAGGAAGCCGTTGGAACGGGAGAGTCCATCAGGCTGGATTCCATGGCGCTATTATCCATCCCGCTATCCGACATATCGTGAAATGCCACCTTGAGATTCTTTGCCTCTCCGAGGGCGCTGAGGCTGTTGCTGCTGCTGCTCGAACTCCCCAGGCTAGCATTGCTGAGCCGCGACAGCACGCTGTCGGGGTTGTCTACGCTCTTGCTCGAGCCGTTGCAACTCGATTCGGGATGGGGGAAGAAGGGCGAGTTCGACGTGGTCCCGTTCTGCAACAGAAGTCCGGCGGAGGGAGAAAAACCGGGCGAATCGAACGTTCCAGAAGCGTCGACGTCGTCGCTCACTAGAACCAAAGACTCGCCCTCATCCATCAAATCAATGCTGCTGCGATTCAACACCAGGGTGTTGGCCGAGGGATCGTCCGGGCCGACGTCCACGTCGGACGGCACGTCTAACTTGGAAACAGTGTTGGAGTTGGAGGTATGGCCAGATACGGAGCAATTCAGAGGCAGAGGAATATCTGGGAGAAGTATCCCGTTGTCCGGCAGCTCTTCCATGGCCAGGCTTAATCGTCCAAGGCTTTGCATTCCCATGGTTTCGGAGGCAGAAGTGTCGTCGCTCGGAGGACAAAAGTTTTCCTCTGAGGTTGTGATAAAGTCTTGGGTCGAATACCTTTACAAAAAAAAGATATAGAAAAGCTTCAGTTTATGGAGAATTTTTTTTTCGCATTAGGGTGCAGGTAGATGATTAGTAACTTGTAATTAATAAAACAGTGACTGCTAACTTACGAATTAACGTTTGTTTCTGCCAGAGGATCAAAAGCATTCACGATACTCGCAACCTTGCCTTGGATGTATTTGAAACCGCCAGTAATCCTTCCCGTTTTCGGTTTCTCCTCCCTTCTCAATTTTAAATCGCCAAATTCCTGGGTTAGATCGCTTGCATCTGGAGAATGGTGCTTCGGCTCTGTGAAACAGCATTTAAGGCCGCAATCAGTATGTTATCAAGCAGATGGCCTTTACAGTATTTCATGTAGGGTTATCAGGGATAGGGTATTCATTTTTTCCTTGACAATAAGCAAATAGCTTACGACTCTGTTGCGACAGGACACATTCGTTTGCGGGAAGGTGCAATTTGTTCGACTGGGATTCCTGAATGGGCTTGAATCCCGCTGCGGCATGCAACGTGCTCAGCCAGCTTCCGCTCGGTCCGCTTCCGATGCCCGGGCCGTCGATAGGACTGTGTGTTCCCGACGCACGCGGCGTCACGTTTTCGTCCCCGCAGTGCTCTTGGCCCTCAATCTTGACAAGGACATCTGCTCGCTGTTCGTTAAGCGAAGTGTCTATCTCCAGGCGGGAAGCATCGTCCGAGCGTGCCAGACTGGCGGTATCGTCCGACCTAGCAATGCTTCCCGTATCATCCGTATCCACGTCTTGCAGGCGTTCCGTGTCGGACGCCGATACGTCCATGCTCCATGCCTCGCTGCCTGCATCGAATACGTCCAGCGTGTTCGGCCCGCTGCTCAATCCACCCAGCGACGTGTTGCTGCCCACCGCGCTGCCTGCTCCCATCGCCTGTGCAATGTCCAACATTCTCGCTCCGCGGTTCATCAGTCCCGCGGCATCTTCTAGCTGCCGCTCTCCTTGCTCCACAGTCTCAGAATCGCTGGCGAGGACATCGGTGCTCCACGTGTCGCTCACCAGAGACACGGTTTCATCTCCTGCGACAGAACGATGTGTTTGAATCGAGGTGTTTTCGTTGCACATAACACCAAAAAACACGTCATTATTACCTTCGATCAAAGTTTTGATGTCGAATTTGCCAAACTTGTCGCTAATGTCTTCGCGGTTTTGCTTTTGCGCCGTCACGGGAAGATCCAGAGTGTGTTGATCGTGCTCGCGTTCTTCCTCCTCGACTTGAGAGGAGGGGGTGTCTCGGCCGCTTACATTAGGTGTACCACGTCCGCTGAAATCATCCACAAACAACGTTACACATTTTTAAAAACAGTTTTGTCAAATCAGAATCTGAATTACCACTCTTAAACTATTCAATTCAACTCAGTACCCTACGGTCAGCAAACAAATGCCATTACATACGGAGGGGTCGTACAAATTTTGAGGACAATTCTCCTACGTCAGTTGTGACTAACCTGTCATCATTGTTAAATTGAATTTGAAATAAGTTTATGCTATCACTAGGAAGATTATTCCATCATCTAATCGCATGCAAAAATAAGCACATTTGTAAGCATCCGTTTTCTCACGAAGCTGTCAATGGTTTAGAATGATTATGTTTACTTTTTAAATGTTTATTAGGCAGAAATTGTTTGAAACAAGATGAGAATTATCGGGGAGATTGAAACGTTCAAACAAACCTATAGATACGCTTTCGCGTCTAGACCTCAGCAGGTCCCAATTTATTGTGAAACATTTGTTACAACTCACCTAACGTTAGCCGATATCATATCAGAAAGGTTATCATTTTCGTTTTCGAGCTCCAGAGAAGAAGTGACTGAATGGTTGGAAGCGGCTTCAGATACAGCCTCTAGGTTGTCGCTCGTATTGCCGATCGAATCCTGGTCGTGTGACAAGGAGAACCTCGTCCTCTTTTCCTGCATCTCTCCCGGGGGATTGACATCGTCGTCCATGTTGTCAACCTTCATTCTGACCTTACTGCGTTTCGTTTGTTGGTCGAGCGACAGGATTTTGTGTTCTGGGAGCATGCCCGGACACTCGAAGCTCACGTTTAGGGAAATCACCAGCACATCCTCCATTTCGCAAGGCATCATGGTCATGGGTTCCTCGCCCTCCCCGTGCCTCTGATGATGGTGGTGCTGCTGTTGGAAAAGGGAACTTCCGTGATCGTTTCCCTCGATGGCAGGAGAGTGACTTCCCTTGGTACGATTTTTGCTCACCTTTCCCAGCAGCGTTTTCTTGGAGGTTGGGGTCTGCGGCGTGGAAGGCGTCGACTGGGGCGAAAGCGAAGAGGAGTGACTCGGCTCGCCCGAAACGCCGTTCAGGGTGCCGACTTGAGTATTTCTTAGTTGCTGCATGGCCGACTGCGGCAAAATGTTGAGCAGTTTTTGCAGCATTTTTTTGTCGACCCAATCTTCGGCATTGTTATTTACAATATGCCGGAGGAAATTAATCTGAGGAGTAAAAATTAGCAATGTTTACTGAAACGTGCAGAACTGCAGGAAGAAATAAATTCGACAGAATTCTAGTGCTTAACAAGCTACGAGAACAAGTGTAAACTATAATGCATACCAAACACTGAAGATCACTCTCGGTGATAAGCGCAGCTGTGCGGACCAGCCCTTGAGTCTGAAGCCCGTTAGTAGGGGGATTCTCTTCAACCCCACCCTCAAGGAGGAAGTCCAACAGAGACGACATGCAATCCTTCTCAAATTTCCCATACAGATCAATCAGCTTTGGGTCTAATTCCTCCCACTTGGCCATGGCCAAAACCTGCAGGATCTGCGCTACCTGCATCAAGTTGAACCTGGCAATATGACTTATGGGCGCGTCGCAGATGCCGTATGGCTCCGGATTGACGATGGCCGGGCAAATAAAGAAGGCGAAAACGAGGTCGGCACACATGGCGCCCACCTCCCTCACTTCCACCTTGCGTGCCTTCATAACCATGTTGTAAAGTTGCTTGACCAGCCAGAGCAGGCTGCTGGGAAAACAATAAAGATTGTTCCGCAGGCCAGCAATGAACTTGTTGGTGAGATTCACTAGCTTGTGAATGGTCCAGTTGCGATACTTCTGCAGGTTGTTGGCATATTGGGTGGTACCTTCCTGGCCGAAACGACGAAGGCGTTCCTGCAGCGGAAAGCGAATCACAGCCTTGCTAGGGTCAATGTCCAAAAACAGCTCATCCTCCATTAGTAGTGTCATGATAGGATCGTGTAAGGCACCAGTCAGAAAAAGTTTGGCAGAGAACAAACCCTCGTTGAAAACCTTATACACGCGACCAAACGCGCAAGTGCCCTGCCGCAGCAGGCGTCTGGGGTTGTCGTTCGTGGCCAGCTGCATCTCCATGAGGTGTTTCAGCACCCGTAAAACCAACTGTTCGTCTTCCACCAAAACGCAATGGCCGTACACCGAGTTAACAATGACGTTGACAGTGTGATGCATAGTTTCCAAATCGAGTTTCTGTCCGGCGGCTAAACTCATGGCCACCAAACCGGGGTTGTTCCTCAGCGTCTGAAGGAATTCTCCGTAATGTGACTCGTGCACCCCCAAATGTTTGTAGCTTTCCACGAAATTGGCATTTTCCAAGATGTTAGCCCGTTGACAGCAAGCGGATGGTGTCGAATTGGGCTTTGCCAGAATCAGGCCGTCGAGGTTGATGCGCTGTTGCTTGGCGATCCACGCTACGTGGAAAAGGTATTCAACGGTTTTCTGCACTTGCCGGTTGAGGTTTTGTAAGTTCTTTCGTTCTGAATCAACGAATAATCTCTCCTGGCTCAGATGCTGAGCTAGCTCTATGAACTCTGCACAGTTGTCCATTTTTGTGGCCTTGTTTAGAATGACTGGGAAATATAGAAAGAAAAACATTCGCAAATCTAGTACGAACATTAACTTACAATTATTTTATTATGCAAATATGTCGTGAGAGGTGACCATAAAGAATTAAAACAGATGGGATGTCGCCATTGATGGAAATTTATTGTCAATGAGCCTTATACGAGTCATTTGATGATATACAATTGCATTTAGGCATATATATATATAAATATCCAATATATTGGATTCCCATGCATATGTGTGATGCATTTACTGATAAACATCATTAAAGTTTAATATTTTAAATGCGTATTAACAAAATATAAGCTTAATTACTAATCTGGAATTAATGCAATAACGATTTCACTGGCAGAACATTAAAAATTGAAAAATCACTGCTCAAATTTAAATCTTATAACTTTAATTTAAAAATCGATAATGCCATGATCGGAGAACAAACAAATAAGCCTATCAGCTCAAAATTAGAATAGGGTGTTCCAAATTTCATTCGATATCATTAACCTTGGTTTCGATTGAGAATATCATTGACATTTCCTTTCAATAATTATTTTTCTTTTACAAATGCGTCAATACAATTATACAACGCATTTGACCTATGTATGAAAGGTCAATTTTTAATCATTGGGCATATAATTCCAATTCATTCTAAGAAATAAAAAGCCAAATTTACTATGAATTAAGAAGAACAGCTAGGTCACCAGCAGACGATGGAAGAGCAACTCATGAGCTGACGACAACATTCATTCAAGATTACGGAAAGTATTTGTTAATTATCTCTTAATTACTTGGCGCTATCGATGTTCCTGCTCCTTCGCTAGATCATGCTAATACAAATTAAAACACGAAATTACCTCAAACCGAAAAGAAACCCCGAAGTTAGATGTCCATATCACAGCACGGCATATAAATATACGCCCGCGTTCTATAGGCGTGTTTTTGCATGCCTTGACTATGTAACCCAATCATAAACCGGTTGTTATTTTCGCGACCGCGTCATAACTTCACATCACCGCATTTCAATACGTCACTCGGCTCCGGATTTCGTCTGCAATTCGCAACTTTGCGTATGACATTTAAAAACGATTTAATAGCATACTAATGTTAATTGCACTTGCTCCATGGAGGCATTTTAATACAAAAAAAATAATGTTCATATTATGCAATGCTTTAAAACAATATGCAACAGAAAAATAATGTAGGTTTAAATAACAGCCCTGGGTTGAACCGCTTTAGGTTTAAGACTTTAGCCCGCTGAAAGCACCTTCATCTGACAACACTGCGTATGCCCCCTGAAAGCGCTCTTATGAAAATTGATTCGGGTGCATTTGTTGACATGTTGTCAGTAAAGTTGCGTTTTCGGTTCTTAAAATATCAAAATCGGCTCAATAATGCAAAAAATGAATAATGAGAAGTAAAGCTCATCTATAGAAGTATTCCAAGTTATGTATATTGGTAAAATTTCTTTAGTTTAATAGAAGTTCGTATAGCATGCATGTGTCATCTCGGTAGTCCATGCGTGGAGAATCAACCATAGTAAACTAAGATAAAAATTGCTACAATGGACACGAAAAAGAAGAAGATACTAAAAAAGCGTGTGAAAGGAAGACCCTGGATACCACCTCCTGCACTGACAAGCAACCTGGAGAAAGAAAAAGCACCGAAAACTAACCCAAAACCCTCAAGGACCGATGACACTGACAGCTGCAACTGTGATTCTATCAAACATTCAGAGTTTGAAGCGAAATTGAAGGGACTTTTACGTGAAATTCACCAACTGAAATCATACGTAAGGATTCCACCCCACAGTCAAACATTTGCAAAATGTGCAACTACTTCGTATGTCGATCAACTGCACATTCAATTTAATGTAAATAATGTATTTGTGATTTCTGATAATCTAACTCGTCTAGGCTTCTGGTGATCATAAAGAACACGAACTTCTCGAGCAAAAAGATAATATCATAAAGTCGACCCAGGTTATAGAGGAGTTAGAAAGGACTATCGCGAAGGCCATTGAGGAATTGAGACTTTTGCAGAAGGATGACAGTGAGTATAGAAGATCTTTCGCTGCCATGAAAGAAGAGCTGCACAAAAACCTGTCGGAAAACGAGCGCTTAACCAAACAGCAAAAAACGTTTGTCGACAAAATGAATCTGGTGGAGAAAAACGCCGCAGAAGCCATCGAACAAGTCATAGCGCTAAAGGATTTTGTAAACAAATTAAACAAACTGGTAAATGCTAGATGTTATCTTATGCCAATCACATATCAGTCACTAGCGTAGCTCTCATTCTTTTCTATTTAATTTTTATTCAATAAAGAATGATTCACGCAGAAGTTTTTCGCCGCAGTCAACTGAGAAATACATGCAGGAATTTCTGAGCAAAATCCAGGAACTGGATAGAGCCAATCAATTTTTGCAGACGATCGTTTCAGACACGCCTCATAATGGAAACGACAACCGAGAAATGGAAGAAAATGTGAGGAGAACTGGCCTTAAGTCAGTTTTAGACGATTCTGATATCGCAAAATTAGTTGGAAAAGTTAAGGTATGGCCCACCTAACTGCTTAAATGCCAAAAAATAATTCCATCCGATATGGCATGAATTAAAAAATTAGTTTTAAAATCTAGGAATTACAAGCCAGCGTAGAAAGAGATCGCAAGCAAATTGCTCTGCTGCAAGCTACCGTGCACACTGTTAAACAATCGTCTTTGAAAGAAAAAACAGAATTGAAGAAAGCATCTGAGTAGGCATAATTTTTTGAATTTTTTAAGTGTAGTTTAATTGTAAGTAACCTGGTTTTATTATGCGTTTTTTTAGGCAGCATAAAGAAAGGGCCAACAAGTATTTATCCGTTGTTGACGATCTGAAATTGCAGCTTTCAAAAATGGTATTTGTAAAAGTATTTCTGGTTTTGTTCAGTTGTGGTTAAGGTAAGACCTTAATGACCGATTCGTTTTATTATTCATCTTGTTATAGCGCAACGAAATCGGTGTTTCAAAACAGGAGACTGGCTCTTTGAAGTTACAAATCATGTGCCTAGCGAGCGAAAGAGACAGACTAGAAATTGAAAAGACAACCTTAATGGGGTAACGAAATCTATCGCCCGAGTTTTACGTAGCAGCATTTTGGCAGCTTAATCAGTTTGAACAATTTTAGAAAATTTGCGAATTTGGAATCACAAGCCGCGAGTCGCAATTTGGCATTAATGAGCCAGTCGGAGGAAATGAATTCAAAATTTGTGCAATTTTCGTCCAAGATTGGCATTCTTGAAATGGAAAACCAGAGGTTGAAGGTATCATCAATGTGCCATTGTGGAGAACGTCTCGTTTTTCCAATTATCAAATGCCGAAGTAACATCTTTGATTCGTGTCATAGGCACAGCTGGACGACTCAAAACATGAAATCGATCGTTGCAAAGCTGATTTGAGAAGACAACAAGAACTGCAAGCACAACGAATGGATAATAGCAGAAATATTGCCAGAGAAGATATAATGAAGGTGGACAGATCGGCCCAAATCTCATTTGTCGAACCTCTCGAGAGGTCGACGTCTATGGTAAGATGATCAACTTTTGCTCTGAAAATTCTGAGTTCACCACTGGCTACCACAATAAAATAAGTCGACTCGCTTGATTTCAGAACCTAATGAGAGAGGGCCAAGAGCATGAGATGCAAATGTTATGGAAGGAACTGCAAAACGACAAAATGAATATACTTCAAGTTTTAAAAGACCTGGAGAGGTAATATTTCTATTTAAAATATTGTCCAATTAAGAAGAACTGATGCCACTTACTACACTATGTGCTGGTTTACGATCTTTTCTCCTTTCAGAAAACTGGAAACGAGCCAAGATGTAAATTCTGAATTCAGGCGAGAGTTGTCGAAAAAGGAAAATATATTGCAAGAAATAAATGTAGGAAAATAAGCCAAAAACTTAAACTGTGCATTTATTCTAATATTAAAAAAATTATATACCAGAATAAGCCTTTTTGTCATAACTTTTTTTTAATTTAATTTTGAAAATTGTTAGGAGCAAATGAAAAGTACGAGGACATAGCATAAATATTCTATTATTGTTTAAATTTTTTGTATATGTACATTCCATTTCATGGAAATATGTCTGTAGTTTACCATACCCTCTACAATTATAAACTTTACAGACATATTTCCATGAAATGTAATATTCAAATACATAAACAAAAAATGTAAACAAATAATAGAGTATTTATGCTAGGTCCTCGTACATTTCATTTGCTCCTAACAGTTTTCAAAATTAAATAAAAAAATAATTTATAAAAAAAGGTTTACTCTGGTATGCAACCCTTTTCTATGACAAGGATTGCAAAGATTTTAATTTTTTCAGTCGAGGCTACAAGAAAAAATTGAGGAAAACAAATCGTTGAAGCAAATGCTCGAATCGGCGATAGATCAAGCTAAGCACATGAGCGAGAGGGCGAAAGAAACGTCCCTGTCTCTGGCAAGTAATCCGTAAAATTTGGTATCAGTGTCTCATATCCGCAAAGTGGAAGAATGTCAATAATAATTCAAATATCGTGTACAGGATCAGGTAACACAGTTAAAATTAGCAGAGCTGGAGAAACAGGTGCACGAATACAAGATGGAGAATTCGGATCTAAGGAAATCGAAATCAGAGGTAAGGTTACCTGGATGTGGCTGTCAATATTTGCTCGGTGTTTACTATTTTCTTCATTACTTCTTTTAGATAGAAAAAAACTATTCCTTACAAATCAAGGAATTCCAGGAGCGCTTTGAACTGGTCGAGAAATCGAAGAAGGCCTTACATGAATACATTACATTCTTGAAGTCATCTTATGCCAGCGTCTTTGGAGACGCTTCCTTAGCGATCAAAAATTATGCTTTATAATTCTTTATTTATTTGTAATGAAAACTGCAGAAAAAAAGTATTGTCGTAATTATTTTTAACGGGTTTTATATTCTATTTTAGCGCAAAAATGTTTGAGTAATTTCACGTATTCTCATTGGAGTAAGTTTAGTATTTTCGCTCTCACCCATTCAAATGCTGTGATGGGTTCAGTTCAGTTAAGTAAGTGACATAGACTTGTTCTGTCCCGATCGACCCTCATGCCTCGGTTTTGTTCACCCAGACCACCCTCGAGGCTCGAGAGCAAGTGGAAGTCTCCCCTTGTAGGCAAAATTTCCAGGTAGACCCTTTCCCGAGCGAATTCTCTTTTGGTGCAGGGAGCTCGGAGGAGAATATCTCCTCTCTATTTACCATCGCTTTGCGCAACACATTATCCATGTGAAAAATTCCTGCAGAATTCGGCAGAAAAAACTACTTTTTCTACAGAAAATATTCTGTAAAAAAGTATTTTTTCTGCAGAATATATTCTGCAAAAAAAAAAAAAAAAAAATTTTACAGAATATTTGCAAAGCGTTTTCTCCCAATTCTTCTCCAAAAAAATTTCCACTTTTTAATCGCGCCAAATTTTCAAAAACCACGTGTTCACCAGCGCTAGAGGTCGTCATTTAAGAGCTTATAAATGCGGCTGCTAGATGGCACTCGGCGGGGTTGCTGCTGTTGCCGTGCGGGTCGCGTGAGCTTAAAACTGGTGCTGTTTCTGCTTGACAAAAATGCATTTTTCGCTAGTGAAAATGCGTTTTTGCCTCGGAATTCCTTAGTTTATGATGCAAGGTAAGCCGTGCCGTTCATTTCTAACTTTTTGAACATCTGTGGAGTGCAATCTGGGTCCGAAAACCGCCGAAGGCGGTTGGGAAGAAAAAGGGGGTCTGACGCTGTCCAAGATCATCTGCTATCCCGAATCATGCCATGTAAAACGAGGGAAATCTGAGATTCCTGATTAAAATTTGATTACGAAAATTACGTTGGTTATCGTCACGTGTCAAGCCTTTCCTCAGGTCTAAACTTGGCCACAGACCGGGCAGTTGCGCTTCAGCAATAGGTCAGCTTTCTTGGCGCCAGTAGCTTGTTAGATCGGTAACAAGGGGATAGAGTGGCAAAAGGCCATCAAAAAACACATGCTTCTTCAGTTTAAAATTTGTTATTTTTTTCTTCAACTTGTTGACCTTGAAGGGGAAAGTTATTTACGACTAAAATTAATAGCGTTTCCCTAATTTTTCTTTCGCCTCGGTCCCCTCTTGTCTTCCCTGCCTCTTCGGTCCTTCAGCATGCAACACCATATTCTCGGAATTACGGTACAAGAAAATAAATACTGTATCGATCGGTCAGCTGTTTGCGGCATTACCAACGAATTTTTAGGTAGCATTACGAGATGGGAAAATCGGAGGAATGCCAGAATTAATGCCACGCAGTCTGTGTGATTTTAACATGATTTGATAAATCTTGCCTAACTTTTCCAAGCACTTTTATTTGTTTATCTTTTTCATACAGTATGCCTTGGGTTCAAATTGGGGTGTTAGCATTATAGCATATAAATGAAATTTGGTTACAAAAAATTTGCGAACTTATAACTTTTATCGAGCCATCGAGAGCATTATACATGTATACATTTAAATTTCCAGGTTAGTGGAAATGTATAGGGATTAAGAAAATTAATTTCTGACAAGTTCAAGCTATAGTGATAAATTCTTATGTAGAAGAGAAGAATTTAAAGCATTTAATTTGAATAAAACATGCCAACAACCATGACCTGCTGTTAGTTGATGAAAGGACTACTGTATATTTTGGTCAAAAGCTGTTCAAGGCGATCCTAAACTCTATATACCGATAGTGTAGGATGTGATTAATTTGCAAATGATATGTTTAATTAATACATTGTTTATATTAAGCAGTGATATCAGTTTTCTATTTTTATTGAAACTATATATAGAATCAACATGGATAGAAGTTAATATTCAATACAAGATTAGGAACCACGTTGAATACTTTTGCTTATTCTATTTTTCGTACAATTATTTTCAATTTCAAGTCTGCAAAAATTATAATCAAGTTTCAGGGAACTGCTTAACGAATATTTCAACAGCAATATATTTAACAACCTCTTATCTAGATCTACTGTATACAGAACGTGTAAATTAGAAATTGTTTTCTGATTGTTCAAAATCGTTTATTAGATGCTGCAGTGGCTTCACCAGTAGCGGTAGCGATAGTAGTAGAAGCAGTGACAGCAAATCCAATCTCCATCGGCTGGATTCGCTTATCATCTTTGTAACATCAAAAACTTCTCTGGGCGCTCTATCTAATTTGAAATATGGCCGCAGCACCTACAGATAGTAGTGATCTTTTCCACTTGCTGGAGACTACCAACGAGTCAGGCGTGGAGGAAATCAAGACACTCATCCATGCAAACTTGAACCAGAGTGAGTACAACAAAATGGCGGTATTTTGTTTTGTTTATAATCTGAGATCTCTTTTAATTATACAAAGATGCATTTTTACTTTTTGTTTATTTAGCAAAAGAACCTTCCTATCTGAATAGCCTGGTCGACTACTACATGAGCTGCAGTCGTTTCACAAGGTGCCAGAACATACTAGTCGGCATTCGAGAACCACACGATAAGGTTCGTCAAATTCGACCGTCTTTATGACATTTAACGCCATTAACAACTAAATTAATGGAATTTCGAAAGGAATATGCACATTTCATACGAATTTCTGAAAATGTTTTAACACGTTTACTTTTTCCAGCATCTTTTCGACAAGCTGAACGATTGTTTTAAAAGCAGCTCTACGCGTTTCAAGGCGCTGACACTGCTGGGACACATCGTTTATAAGCAGCCGTCTTGGCTGTACAAAATATCGCAGCATAGTTTACTGAACTCATTAATCAAAATTCTTAAGGCGAGTATATGCTTCTGTCGACAGCGTGCAACGCACTGTTCTGTTCTAAAGCTCACCCGGATTGTTTTTTCTACTCATCTAGATCGATGCCGAAATAGCCAACGTAATGAGCGGCTGTTTGATCATCGTAACTTTACTTCCTGTCATTCCATCTTCCATTGGGTCTTACCTCAACGACATATTCGATGCGTTTACCCGTATCGCAGCTTTGCATGCAAAAAGGCCAGGTAACGTATGCCGTTTCAGAAGCTCGAGGCAGGCAGTAATAGTGAGATCGTGATCACATTGTAATTTCCGTCTTCCAGCAAATATTCCTGAGGCTTTCATGATGCATCTTCACGTGGCCCTTTATGCCCTCTTTCACCGCCTCTACAGCATGTATCCGTGCAATTTTCTCGGCTACCTGAGGACCTACTGTAACACCAATTCGCGCGACCATTTATTCGTATTCAGAGAAACTATAAAAGTATTAGGACATTAAGAACTATAAACCTCTACACTCTAAGAGCCGGTTGCACCAACAAAGGTTAAGAATAACCTAGGGTTAACCTGCTTTATAAAACTAGGTTAACCTACCATAATTTGCATTGCACAAACGTGGGTTAGGGAAAAATGAAAAGAAAGGTTAACCTCAGGTTAATATTCTAGAATAAAACAGAGGCCATTTTGTTTTATGCATGGTTAAACATGGGGTCCATAACCCTGGGTTATTTCATCAAGGATTAATTGGTGCAACACATACAGCTAACCTGGAGGTTAACCTGAAGTTATATTTTAACCCGAGATTAGTAATCCTTAGATTTTCTCCTTTGTTGGTGCAACCGGCCCTAAGAAATTTATTTTACTCAGAATTTGTCAATAATTTTAAACAAGCGAAAAGTCACAAACTATCCATTAAGTAAGCGTTACCATTTTACATCATTTCTTTTGCAGCCCATGCTTGACTACGTGCGAATGCATCCCCTTTTAGTGACGTTTTCTAAAGAAGCCGAAGTCTCGACAACAAGGTTTGCTTGCTCCCATGCCTCTTATTAAATTCGGAGACCATCCACAGGTGTCCAGAGAAGATTTTGCAAATTTCCTCTCAAAGATTCATTTTTTTTTTGTATTTTCTTGGCATTCTCAGATGGAAGAAGATGGAGACTCATGACATTGTCGTGGAATGTGCCAGGCTGTCTCTCGATCCCATAGAAGGAAAGGCAGAGGTGCAGAATACATTTGTGGCATTGCAGTCGACAGTGAAGAACTTGAGATATTCCAAAGACTCTGGTAAAAGCTGCACGGAATTTCTCTAGGATTTTGGATTTTCTGTGGACAAAAAGTTTCAATCCTGGTCTATCTCTACATCTCAGGTTCCTTGAAATATTCACAAGGACTTCCACCCAAGATGGCTGCCACACCCATCAAAGACACCATCGTCGGTCAAGCTGTAACCGAGCCGAGAGAAGACTGGAGTCCTTCGTTCTCTTGTGGCTTGTTCACTCCTCCGCCATTCCAAAGGGAAGGTTCGCTACAAGGGGCATTCCACGAATACTCCGCCACCGAAAGACAAGCTAGCAGAATAAGGGCACGTACCTTCTCCGGATCGCCCACATCTCTCCAAAGCTCCGTTCCACTGTCGCCCTTGAGGGTGGAAGGATCTCATTTCAGATTTCCGGTTAGCGAGACAGGCGTGAGCGCGAGGTCTGCGCAGGTTGAAGCGGCAGCGGTTCATTCCAAGACTGTCATTGCAGCACCCACACCCGTCAAACTGGCCAGAGTCCCGCTTGGCAAAGCCGGTTTGCCAGCACCGAGTTCTCTTGCCCGGGTGACCCAAAGGTTGGAAGAACGACAGCAGTTCATAGTCTATGAAAAAGATGTTAAGTTGCTTCTCTGATTTGGTCTTCGAAAATTCAAATGGAAAAACCTCTTATTGTTTCAATAATTTTCAATTATTTGTTAACGGGGTTGCATACCATTCGTTGAATTTTTTGTTTATGCATATATGTATATCCCATTTCATGGAAATATGTCTGTAAAGCTTATAATTGTAGAGAGTTTGGTTAAATTTTACGGACATATTTCCATAAAATGCAATATGCATATACATAAACAAAAAATGTAAACAAATAATAGAATACTTATGCTAGGTCCTCGTATATTTCATTTGTTTCTATCAGTTACCAAAATTAAATTAAAAATAATTTAGAAAAAAAGGCTTATTCTGGTATGCAACCCTCGTAAGCAATTAGGTTTTATCCGAAACGTTTTTTTTTGCAAAAATATCATGTATCATACCATCTATTCTTTTTATTTTAAATTAGATCTCGCAGATTCCGAAGTGGCGTCTATCACCGAGGGCACCTCTTCTAGTCAGTGCTGGGAGACTTCCCCAAGTGGCCAAACCAGAGAGACTCCATTGTCTCATCCACCGCTATCCTTCTCCCGTAGCGGGCGTGGTTCTGCCCAGTGGTGCCAGTCCCCTTACTTGGAGTCGTTGCAGGACATTCAGAGGAAACGCTCTTACAGTCAAGGAAAAAAGATTCCACGAAGGGCGACTATCGAAGTGTCCTTGCGGCGCAACACCCAAAGGGCCTATCGCTCTCGATCCCTGCCAGACTTGAGGTCAGATGCCGAGGGAACTCTCAAGCGGCCCGAGGCATCTGGCGGAGAAATTCCTCTTGATGCTTTACTGAACGTGCCCTTCAACGAGAAGCAGCCTGGCTTTCCGTACGAACGTCTTTTCAATGCGGCCCTCCCAAGGGTCGCACAAGAATCTCTTTGCCCCAATTGCCAAAATGCGGGAAAGGCTTCCAACCAACAACAACAGGGCTCTTCTGCGCCGCTTTTCCTTCAAATAACCCCAACGGAAATTCTGGATCGTTACATCCAGCTATGTGACAGCATAAATGTTTTGAAAACTGAAGTGGCGGCAAAAGACATCCAATCAAAAGGCAAGACCTCTTATGTTCGATTAAGAGGGTTGCATACCAGAATAAGCCTTTTTTTTCTAAATCATTTTTTAATTTAATTTTGGAAACTGTTAGGAACAAATGGAATGTACGAAGACCTAGCATAAATATTCTATTATTTGTTTATGTATATGTATATTCCATTTCTTGGAAATATGTCCGTAAAGTTAACCAGACCCTCAATTATAAACTTTACCGACATATTTCCATGAAATGGAATATGCATATACATAAACTAAAAAATAGAATATTTATGCTAGGTCCTCGTACATTCCATTTGCTCCTATCAGTTTCCAAAATTAAATAAAAAATGATTTAGAAAAAAAGGCTTATTCTGGTATGCAACCCTCTTAAGTCTTAACTTAACCTGTCCGGAAAAGTTTTTTAATAGTGTATCATCATAACTATGTGTACAGATAAAATCCAAGACCCTCGCATCTTGAACGGCCAGTTGCAGCTCTTGCACATCCAGCTTTTGTACGAGCGCCACAAGCGGGAAATTCATGCCGAACGCAACAGGCGCTTGTTGGGAAAAGTGAAAAGAGTGAGAGCCCTGGAGGAACAAAACAATGCCATGGTATTATTCTGACATGCTAGTCGGTTATTTTTCAGACTCTGCTATGGAATGAGGCCTAAAACATTTTTACGTTTCCAACAGAAAGATCAAATGCAGCTTTTGGAGAAAGAAATCGTCACGTTATCTGAAAATAATTCGTTGTTGCGTTGCAAGAAACAGCAACTGTTAGATCAAAAGGACAAGGACATAAAAATGGTGAAGGAAGAGTTGAGGTAGGTCCAATGCATGCTTCGGTTTGCTAACAAATTATGCATAAATATCCCCTTATGTTAACTCAATACGACCTTTGCAGGACGACGACGCAAAACCAGCTTGCTCTGGAAAAATCCGTTTGCGATTTGACCAAACAGCTGCAGAAAACGGTGGACGACTCTGGCATTCTGAAGAAGGACTATGAGAAAGCTCAAGCCGAAATCTTCAACACTCATCACGAATTACAGGAGATCCAAAAACAAGTTGCTCAAAATGCCGCGCTGAAATTAGAAGTACGTTGTTTCTTTTTGTCTTTTTATCATCCGCTGCGATCCGCTTTAACTTCTTGTCGTGTTTTAGGTCGAAAGCCTGAGTCAGGAACTGTTGCTGACCACCGAAGTCAATCAAAAATATCAGGATAAAATCAACTCTTTGCAGAACTATCAGAATTTCACGGTTGAAATGTCCTCCCTCAGAGATACTTACACGCAGGAAATACACAGTTGAGTAAACTAATTGCCAGTTGCAGTTTATAGGATTTTCTCGAACAAGGCAATTAAATCTTGTAATAATTGGTTTCGATCCTTCGTCTAAAACTAATTGCAGATGTGCGAGTGGCGTTACAAGGCAGAGATGCCCAATTGGAGTGCACAAAAAGTAGAATTGCAGAATTGGAGGGAATGCTCATTAAGAAGGTGTGTTGGCGCATTGTGTATTCTCTCCCTATTCTCTTTATTGTCACTTGAAATGTGTTTAATTCTGACTCGGTTTTTGTAGGACATTGTTCTTACTGAACAAAAGAGATTACTGAAAGCCTCTAAAGAAGAATACGAGCACCAGATCAAGGTAAACCCCCCTTTTTAAGTCCATCTTATAATTTCATTTACATAAAAATATTTCTTCGTTTTTGTATTCGTTAAGAGGGTTGCATACCAGAATAAGCCATTTCTTCTAAATTATTTTTTATTTAATTTTGGAAATGAACAAATTGGAATAAACAAATTGAATGTATGAGGACCTAGCATAAATATTCTATTATTTGTTTATTTTGTAGGCTGCCGAGGACAAGCACAACGCCAGGAGGGTAATTTGCCAGCACCTAGAATCTGACATCTTAAAGCTTTACCAAAAAATTGAACGATTGAGGGCAGAAAATGGAGGACAAGTTAAAAGCAGAGACGTGCAAATCAAAAGAAAATCGAGCGAGAAAATTGATCCAACTGCTTCCGCAACAGGTGAAAATTCGATTTGCCGAGAGTACCGCATTTCGGCGAATCTTAACTAATGCCAATCGTTTCTTTCCAGTTGACGTCAAGAAAGGTGTTGGTGCAAACCCTGAAGGCATCACACCCAAGAAGAATGATTGGCCGCAAGATGATAGCGCGAGTCACAACTTACTTGTGCCTGAAATTACTCAAGTGGCGAGCATGCGAAGGGCATCGGAGCCTATAGATATCGAGCCCAGTTTTATGGGAGCTTCCGGATCATCCGCTCGATGCCAAACTCAGAGGGCCAAGGGTGTAAGTGAGGAAGATTCTTCGGACGATTCGGAAACTCGCAGCTCAAGGGAAGTGGTAATAGAAGAAAGGATTTCCGGCGCTTTGGAACCAATTACGCCCCAAAGCTTGGCATCCATTATCGATTTTGACGAATATTGCAACTAAAGGTAAAATCAGTCAATTTGTTAACGAAGCGCAAGCAGATGTGCCCGGAGATGTTAATGGAATGTAGTCCAGCGATTTTCTCCTACCAAGTCAATGACCGGTGCTTGTTCGCGACTAACTCGGCAACTATGATTTTCACCCAATCGGTACCCACCCCAACAACCAAACGTATTTGAGGTTTGAATGCCTAATTATTTTATACAACAGATGTTCTATTATTTCGAATTAAATAAAGTTTACACATGCAGCCCTAACAAAATATGATCATGAAATGTTTTTATCGTTATTTGGTGATTATATATGCCCTGAAGATACAGCAGAGATACAGCAATTTTTGCGTTTCATTAATTTCTTTTATCGACGCTGGTGGCCCAAGCCAGTGGCGCCACCAGTTTCGATTAGAGGAATTAATCAAACATTAAAATCGCTATATCTCCGTTATTTCTTGCTTGATTTTCATGAATTTTTTTTGTAGTACTCAGAATAATGTTTTCTTTGATAATGTGAAGTAAATGTTTTAGAAAGTTAAAAACTGGATTTTTTATTTATCGAAATTTAAATAAAAATTGACTTTTTTAACTTTTATAAATTTTGACTGCTGAGCAAGATAGTAGACATTATTCTGATTGCCGCAAACAAATTTTCACGAAGATCGAGCTAGAAATAACGGAGATATAGCGATTTTAATGTATCATTAATTCCTCTAATCGAAACTGGTGGCGCCACCAATCAATACAGTTTAGCGTTATTGATCGGTAGCGCCACCAGCTTCGATAAAATGAACTAAAAACATTAAAATCGCTGTATCTCCGTTATTTCTGGATCTTTTTTCATGAAATTTGTTTTGATATACTCATAATAATGTCTACTTTCTTAGTATGCAGTGAAAATTTAAAGAAGTTAAAAAGGTCGATTATTATTTAAATTTCGATGAATAAAAAAATCGAATTTTTAACTTTTTTAAACTTTGACTGAACAATATTGAAGAAAACATTATTCTGAGTGTTACAAAAAAAATTCATTAAAATCGAACTGATAATAACGGAGATATAGCGATTTTAATGTTTTTAGTTCATTTTATCGACGCTGGTGGCGCCACCGATCAATAACGCTAAACTGTATTGATCGGTGGCGCCAGCAG
>JAQGCC010000681.1:0-31966 GCA_034698905.1 Xestoiulus laeticollis
GGGAATTATAGCCCGTTTTACACCCCACACAGAAACATTTGTTTTCAGTCATTTTTGCTGAAGGCGTCGTCTGTAATCATTGGATGCCAGCGCCATCTACGGGTTGAACACGCTTTGTGAACAACTCGTTCTATTCAAGGAGGTGTCTTGGTGATCCCACCAGTCTATACACCTTGGCTACAGCTATACAGCAGCTGTAGCGACCGCCAGATTGAACTAAATATGACGAGTTCCAATATGTCCGTCGTTGAAATAGGCTTCAAAATTACAACCCTAAATGCGCATGTAAGCTTAACGTTTCTCCACATGTCCGGCAGGTGGCGCTAGACAAGCCGCCCCGAATTCTTGCACCAGAGGGCGCTGCGATCGTCCATAAAATAAATTCAGTATTTTTCGCATTTGCAAAATTTTGCATTCGTTAGCTGTGAGGCACATACGAAAGTGAGGACATGTGACGAAAAATGATGAACTGGCGGTGATCTTTTTATGTTTTATTTGTTTTGTAAGAGCAGATGTGCGACCACGACTCGTGCTCAAATATGAACGTGAAACTACGTTGAAGCACAAGGCAAATCGACTGCACAAACTACATGAACGAACCGAACCCAGTGCTCCTATTTCATTTGGGATATGAAGTTTCGCAGGCATGGCGTACTTTTCCTTTTGGTCATCCTCCTGGTACCATTTACTACCGTTATCATCTTTACAGGACCAGGTAAAAATCATTTCATATATCACTAATTATTCCCTCACCTATCTTCTCGATCCTGACTGCACTTGACCCTCTGTTGACCCCTGTCGGACCCTGACCATAATGCCATTTCCAAACATCAGGAATTTAGGCCTACTTTCAAAAATATTTGGAATTGTGCAGATTGTCACATCACTACCCTTTAAAGATTTTTATCCAGTGTCTATTCTGGGTTGTGCCAAAACCAGTTTAGTCTAATTCAACTGGGGGAAATACTGGCGATGACTTAATCTTAAATTAAGTTAAATGGAGCTTGGTGCAACCCTCTCTATTCCTGCTTGTAGTTGGTTAAAAACATGCTAGACTAGAGTTATGTCATCGCAATAAACATAATAATCTGTTTCTAGGCCAGAGTCGTCCCTTCAAAGGTCACGGAGACCATTCCATTCGTAAACAGGTTAGGAATTAATGTCAGCAGCAAGTTAATTCGACGTTAAATGTTGATTATCAGACGATGGCAAGACAGAAAATTAATGACTGTTCCCCAAGTCGTAGAAATATAAATTTCCAAATTGCGAAATAGTGATTTGAAAAGTTGTTAATTTTTTAATGACACAGCAGCAATTAAAATAGCATGAAATGATGGCTGTAATAAATGCACTTATTGGTAATTATAACTCATCTAGGTTTTTATTTTGGCTCGAACTAGTTATGTCCAGGTTGTTTTACCAGATCTGGAAATAAGGATATGTAAAAAAAAAATGAGTCAGGAAAGAGGGGTGTGAATAGTTTGGTCTAGACCAGATCTCATAAATAACCCGGAATTAAAGGGGGAAAAAAACTTTAAGAAAACTAATAAAAACGCAATGGGATAGTTGTTATTGATATTTGTTATGAAGGACGTAAAATGAAGAAAAGTAGGACTTTGTTGAAAAAATGTTTCATCTTTTGCAAGTTTTGTCAAAAGTTCAGAAAAAACACATGAAGAGTTCTTATACAAGTGTACATTAAAAGTTAAGCATTTTGATTCAAGGTAGATGTACACGTACATGTTAATGACTGATTGAAGATGAGATTTAATAGTCAGGATACATGCATATTTTGCTAAAATTTTCAATTTGCTGCAATTGGGCAGTTTGATTTTGAACAGTTGAAAGACCTCTGATTAGCTGCTAACCAAATCCTTCATTTGCATGCATATTTTGAAAAAAAAAGGGAAATCAATTGCTCTATTGTTAGAAGTAATATTTCTGGCAATAAGTTTAAAACTTCAGTGAAGTTATTAACGGATTCGTTGAGCTTTATAGAAACGTGAGAAAATTGTTTTGCATTTAGAAATAAAAAATCACCCGGATTATATGCATAACGTCAATTTCCAGCGGTAGCTCCTATATCTGATGTTTTTTATATTAATTTCTTGGGGGGAAAAGAGGTCGAAAGATGTATCAGTTAACCAGAAAATGTTCAGTTGTACGATGACCCTTTGAACTATGGTCACGGATTTATCCGCCATTGGCTGAAGAGTTTTCCTGTACCGTATGGATGACTTCTGAGGGCATAGAATGATTCACGAGGGCAAACGATAAAACACGTGTAACCTGCATGGATTCAAAGACAATTTTACGTTAAAAGATGTTTTTTTGTGCATTCCTTTGTTTTGCGTGGTCAATGGAATGGGGGTCAGTGAAATGACCGTGGCTTGTTATGTGCAACAATAAAATGGGTTTGCAGTATATGGAGACTTTGGGAAATTGGACAATGAACAAGGTGTAGGGATCTTGAAAAAAATGCCTACATTTCAGAATTGTTCTCATCTGAAAAGACTGATATCCAGTGTTACCACCGAAAGTGTTCTGAAATATACAGTGGAATTCGCTTATTACGATGTAGGATATAGAGATATTCTGCCTATAACGATTTTCTGAGATGCCTTCCCGTTTTCTAAATGCATATTACTTGTAATTCCACAGGATTCCACAGTATTTGAATGCTTGTATATATTGAACTGATTGCTTTCTGTCCCACTAAAAAAATTGTCATTGATTTTATTAATAGGCCTACATGTACGAGTTGGAAAAGTTAAAAAAGTGAAACTGTTTGCTTAGCAAACTGCATGCATTGTTCAGAAAAAAATCAATAACTATTTTCAATTTGAACTTAACGGTTATATGCCTTAGGCTACTAAGTATAAACTTAGTGCAATTGAAAAATTCGTCTGTTTACGATGTCTGTCTTATAGTGAGGCCCTAGGCATGACATGACACATGTCTGTTTCAAATGGCAGTTTTTGTTAGCCTATAGCTATTTAATTTGGTATGGAATTCGTGGCACTTCAAGTTTCATTTTTGCAGTTGGTGTACGTGGCCCATTTCACATACATTACACCGTACATGTATCCTCATTTTTGTTGCAATCAGTGCAGAACTACATGTATAGTAGTGACCGTTTTGATAAAATTGTTATCTATGCATTGAACTGATTAGTTTTAAATTTGAAATGCATTAACTCCCACGATTATGGAAGAAATGTGTCATCTTGAAATGCAGTTGTAAATTAACAATAGCGAATTTTTCTATTTCATTTGGGTACTGGGAATTTGATAAAAATTACCATTGAATCATTTTTTGGGCAGATTAATGCTAGATTTGTATACCAGTAATCATAAGGTGATAAGATAACTGATAAAAAGAATTTGAATCATCCTGAAATACTTACTAAAAATTGTTAGTAAAAAATTAGTCTATGATATAGTCGTATCACGATTATCTCAAAATGTTACATACGAATGGACAAGGTCCGCATTACAAAATAGCGCATGCGCGAGTAGGTAGCGTCACGTAGTGGCAGATAAAAATTGAAAACTTGTAGGGGAGAGGAGGTTGCAGTATCAAGCAATGAAGATGGTTTTTTCATTAATATTTCAAAAAATTACTATTTTAAAATTTTGAAAAAATTCACAAAATTATTTCGTACCCACTATCTTAAACCTCCCAAAGTTTCATTTTTGTATCATGATTAGATCGCTAGATATTAAAAGGTTTATTTCTAATGTGGTTCTGTGTTAAAATCGCGCTTCTATCCCCTACAAAAATTGCAACTTACTACCACAAGGGGGCGCTGCACGTAACGCGGACCTTGTCCTTTGTATACATGACGATATAGTGAAAAGGTAGTAGCATATAGTAAAATGTGCTTCTTGTATCTTTGTTTGGCATATGTACACCAATTAAAAATTTGTAATAGATTTCTATTTATATGTATGTGCTTGGTTGACAATCGTTAAAAAGAGTGCAAAAAAGCATTCAACAATAAAAATAGGTAACGTTTTGTGGGATGCACGGTGTCAATAATTGTACTTTAGTCCACGCACGCTTATACGCCCATTCTGCATTAGATTAAAAATTAATCATTGTTATAATAGCTACATGTAGGCCTACACGAATGAGTGCAAAATAGGGAAACTACTCTTTAGTAGGCCTACTGTGAAATTTGCCCGAGACTCGTGATCCACCTTTTTCATCGAATTTTGCAGAAATCGTTTCCTGCCAAATAGTTAAACTTGCGAAAGGGACCACCTCTGTATAGTGACCACTATTCATTAATTAGTTTTAATGCATATATGTTCCTTAATAAAATTTCTCTGTATTGTTACCACCTGTCTATTGTGCATATTGACCAGGGTGTGCCATCTATTTTTGCAACTTTTCCATTGACAATGCACATAATCTGCATTAGCAAGAATTTCAAGACAATAAAGGAGTTTAACAGTAGAATACTGCGCATGCTCAGAACCTACGCGTTTTGTGAAATAGCTTTTCAAAACTGCAATCACATTGCAAGTTTTTGGAAACTATTTCTAAAAATAACACCAGTTTTATCAAAAATGACCAAAGTAGGATAAAATTTTGCTTTTGAAGTATTTGGAGACAAACATGGAATGAAAAAACAGTTTCAGGTTGCAAGAGCTGTGTGAACAATTAACATTAAAAAATACAATTGAAGTACCTTAAACGTTATGAAGAGGACAATGGAAATAGATCCATAAGTAGAAAACAAAGTAAAAATTGATATTTTGTATTACATTGCCATTCTTTGTATAGTGACCACCTGTATACAGTGACCTACTTTGCCATTTTTGTTGGTGGTCACCTTTAGCAGGTTTTACTGTATTCTGAAAATGTTACTTGGTTGTTTGTACAGCTATTTGCATTCATTGATGCACAAAATGCCTTGTCAAAGTCAAAAAGGATGACTAAAGTGGACATGTATGGTTCACTTCCGGTTTACCAACAACAAAAGTGTGGAAGTATGAATAAGCAGGTTTCTGAAGTTGAACGGGTTAAAGTTTGGTTTCCTCATTTTTATGCCATAGTTGTTTGACCGGTTTAACATTAGTCGGGATCACTGCATGATAAGGAAACTATTAAATTTGTGTTTTATTACACGACTAAGCCTTTGTGTTATTTTTTATGTGGTGAATCCTTGTTTGCTTTCTCTAATACGTCCGCTAGATGTATACAATGCACAGCAACTTCTCCAGATAACATTTAGATAACGTTGTTTTTATGGTTTTATTAAAAACACTGACGTACATTTTTTGGTGTTCGACACATTGCATGGAATGACACACCTGAATTACTTTAAAAAAAAAAAAAAAAGTCGGTGAAAAAATCCCAAACAAACCAGCGTAAGAATTAATGACCGATAACTGTATTAGTACACAGTAGCATTCGCACATGGCCCACTTATCGATTCGATGGCCTTAAGGCCACGTTTTTAATAACTGTTTTAAAGACTTTGAAAATTCAACGGGTTAACCCCATGCATGCATGCAATGTGTTATTAAGGACAACTCTGTCCATGGACTCGTGAAATTGGAGTACATGTATTTGAGATGTAGGATTACTTTGGAAAATGGGTCGGCATTGCAGTAAAAATTGTGGGGTTTTCTATAAAAAAACACAAGACGTAAAAACCGAAATTAAAATAGTTCTGCTATTTTTGTGAACTAGGTTTTTGGACGTTCTTCCGGTTTTATAAACTTGGTGCAGATTTGATTAATGCAGTATTTATAGGCAATATCCTTTACTGGAAAACCTGCCAGGGAAATTCAACACATTTTGTGCAGAAAACTGCATGAAATGACAGTGTCACAGCCGGCTCTCGTTATAGCGAACGCCGAGAGGATGGGACATTAGTTCGTTATACTGAGAGGTCTGGCTGTTCGCTATAAATAATAATTTAGCATTGTGAGATTGTGAAGGGACCAGCCGCACCGTACGTTATATCGAGCGGTTGGTTATACTGAGGCAAAAACATAGGTACTATAGTATATAGGCATTTTGGTCGGGACCAGCTACTCTGTTCGTTATATCGAGAGCCGACTGTAAACGTGTGAGTCTATTGAATAGATTATGTAACATGTACAATTTGTAGACATGTAATTTGAAATGTGTAAGTTACATATAATTTTTATATTGAACATGTAAAATTGTTTATATGTACATGTAGGCCTAATTGGGAACTATTTGTTGCAATTGTGATTTCATCATTGCTTTTGGTTGAAAAAAGTTATCATGTTTATTTCGAAGCACTTCAACCCTCACCTTACACCTAAACCTCAATTATTTATTGTCCTGTGCGTTAAAGAGTTAACGAAATGTTCAACTTGACACACATTTCAATGAGAACACCTCACGCTGTTGTACCATACAGAGACTTCTCGATTTATGATTGTATGACGTCACTGAAAGTTGCTTATGTCATAAGAAATTGCCTCGTCATGTTGAGATATTAAGGACATCTTGCATAATTTCATTATGTTGTAAGCTATTTTTATGCTATTTCTGTTTCTTACTTAAAATATTTGGAAAGTTTGGGATAGGTTCCTGATGTGACATGTGCACCAAGTGGAGAAAATACGTGACCGTGATAAATTTGAAGAGGATAAAATAAGGGAATTGTTTTGCAAACCGGAAATGAAATCTAAATTAAAAGGTAGGCTTCCTGGACGGAGTTTAAATGAAGCGCCGTTAAGATATGCAACCACTGAACACGTGATTAAATGAAGCGCCGTTACATATGACTGCATGGGGCTTTCGGCGTCTAAATTTCATCCACACGAAAATAGTTACAATTTAAATAAATCGTTCGATTTTTATTTCGTCAAAGATAAGATAAAATTCGTGACCGGGTATAATTTGAAATCATCGGTTTTTTTTGTTAGTGGACACCAAGTTAATGCAATTTTTAATCAACAATTTATAAATCGATAATTAACCAGAGAATGGGGCAACCGGTCGTGACGTTTTTAGAGATGATTTCCTGGAAATGTAGTCTAAAAACTTTTGTTTTGAATATGAGAAAGCACTCAATGTTATAATTTTTTTTTTTTTTTGCTTATTAAAGTTTGAAATTTTGTAAGGGGATCTAGTCAGCCCTTTTGTAACCCAAAAATGCGGTCACGGCCGATTTTTTTTACCGATTCAATGCAAAACCATACTTTTTATTACACAGGGATGTCCAGACAGAGCTTGGTTTAATTTTGATTTCACGAAATACTGTTTATGCATCGGCTTGTTTGTTTAAACTTCGTTCATCTACATATTTTAAAAACAAAAAAAACTAGTCGACTCTTTAATATTACCCCCTGTAAGTGCCGACGACCTATTTCAAAAATCCACTTGATATTCTTACTTTGTATCGCCTCACTTTTATTATGCAAAAACACCTACGTTTATAAAATTCTCAGCATGATTCCTGAAAAGTAGCATATGGGAATAAAAAACACTTTTGAAATAAACGAATTTGTTTCAGTTCATCGTTTATTTCAAGTATTTTTTGCCTATTACTCCTACACCATTCTGGTGATGAAATTTTTTGAAATATACATGTAGTTGTTTGAAGAATAGTAAAAATATAAAGCATTAAATGTCATACTTAATTATCATATAATTGTCCATAGGGCTATCTCTGTTTTCTGCTTCCATAAATCTCCAGTAATTTTCGAAATATCTTTATATTGATTATAAGTTACTGATGGTTTTTAAATTGGGTTTATTTCAATATATTTTCCAAAATTCAGTATTGAAACTGACGATTTTTTTCCATAAAATCGAAATAGCGCTTGTAAAATTCAAGAATTTGCACCAGTCTATCTTATCTTAGACGAAATATATTCCGGACAAATTCTTGGTGGGATAGATTTGCGCACGCACGCCAAGCGGATACATTACGTGACTGCACAAAATTTAAAGTAACACAATTTTCATGCAAACCAAAAATAAAAGTGAATTAAGGCATACATGTAATGCATCCTGAATGGGCTTTATTTGAAGCGCCGTTACGATATGGTCACAAAACACGTGATGCATCATGTGCTCAGTGGTCACGCTAAAAACCTGACAAATGCTTGATGTTAATTATTAATCCGCTGAAATGACGTTACACCTGCAAGTGTACATGTACTTAAAACAATAAAGAATTTTGTCTGATTTTTATTTCGTCGAAGACAAGATAAAAATCGTGACTTGAGGTAGGTTATATTATTTATTTGTCCTGACGACTGCAGGTTCTGAAAGCACATTCGATATTGGCTTAATAGTATTGTTTTGAAGGGTAATTAATGAAGTGTTAGTCACTAATAAATTCATAATGAATTAAAAGTTTATTAATCAAAATTTATGAAATGCTTGTCATTTTAATCGGTAATGCCAAAATGCTAAGAAATTGAAACATTTTTCTAATGTGTGATGTTTTCATCCAGTACACGTTGCTGTATTTCCATGACCTAAATTTAATTAAATAAATTAATTGTATCTCTAAATTCCATCAATCGATTCTTTTGAAAACGGTAGCGCCATCTATGGATATATGCTAAGCGTAGCTAATTTAAGTTATACATATCCTACGGCGCTCAATATGACACTGTCTATATACACCGTGCAATGGGTCCCCTGGTTCACTTCATAAATTCACCAAATGTTGACCTAAAACAAATTTCGTATTTTTCCGCTATAAATGCGAACTAAGTACTAATTTGCGTGTTTATATAACGCACGCATTTTCAGCTATTGCTGCAGCTGCTTCGTTTCACAGCAAGGTGACGGATATATAATATATATACAATTGGCCAAGCGTGGTTTATGCTTTATTAATTACTTTTGTGTCCCATGTGCTTTAATTATCCGATCGGTGTTTATCTGGCAATGCGTCGATACCACCATGCTAATGGGCACGATTTGATAAATATTTATTTGGTATAATTGTGCTAATAAATTGGCGATGAATCACTCGGCTTTTAAAATACAATAAACCCAGTCCTGGTTTCGGATTCATTGGCGATATTCCCAATGAAGCACGATGGGAAATTAGAACATCAACACATGTACATGTATACATAACCTCACATGTTGTGTAATTTAGATAATTACTGTCCTAAGATAATTGCCAATTAGCGACTGAAGCTGAAATAGACTTGTGCCATATCCCTTTGAAGAAGTGTGTAAGGGGCCGTCCATAAATGACGACAACATTTGAGGGGGGAGTGAAAATGGTGACGCTAGTTGACTAGGGGGAGGGAGGGGGGCTCAGTTGACGTCAACAAGGTATTGGATTTTATAGTTTGATTTTTCAGTTATCTGTACTACTAGTGCCTACTACGTATACATCTGTACTCATATTTTGACAGAACATGTTTCTCTCCAATAGAATGCCGATGCTGGGATAGTTCCACCAAAAAGCAGCCACGACCTTATATCTAAAATCAAAACCAATCTGGCACCTTGCCCCCCTGCCACATATGGCATGTTATATGCTGACTGTAAGATAAAAAATTAAGTGTCCCTTGGTATCCAGAATCCGCACCAATACAACAATATTTACGTGCTTAGACAAATTTATTAAACTTTTGACGTATAAGGGGGAGAGGATATCTTAAATAACGGTTGATGATTTAAGGGGGAGGGGGGGGGGGTCAGTTTTTGCAAAATATTGTTGGCGCCCTTTATGGACACCCCCTACCTTAATGGATGTATCCCAGCTATTGTGATGATAAATCCTCGGTGGTAATTTTGGGGTTTGATTATAGGGAGAGTGACTGTATAACTGTTTCAACTGTGTGTTAAAAGGCCCTTTGGGATGGAACTGTTGTAGTAAACTGCATGCAGTGGCCTGGGCACAAGGGAGGAACTTAAGTCCTCGGACACTATTGCAATACATGTACTTGGGGACAGCTCGTTACACTCTATTCACACCAACCAAGTCAAGTGCACTGATGTAGATCAAGTCTTGATCGAGTTCTCGCGAATCCAATCAAGTTATCTGCTCCACTTGATGTGGATCAAGTCTTTCTGTCGTCTGCACCTCGTTTCAAAGTGGCTTCACTTTTATAGTGTGTATGTTGTCCTCCATCTTGAAATGTAAACTGAAATGGTGTTCCAACTTTTAGGGCGCCCTGTATACTAGGTCATGTGACCAGTTTAACTGAGTTTGGCGGTGTGAATTAACACGCAAAAGTTTTGCTTGATCCACATCAGTTGATCTACATCAACGTCGGTGTGAATAGAGTGTTACACTATTCACACCGACCAAATCAAGTGCACTGATGTAGATCAAGTCTTGATCGAGTTCGCGCGAATCCAATCAAGTTGTCTGCTCCACTTGATGTGGATCAAGTCTGTAGCATGTGCAAGGCAATTGACACGCACAAGGATAATGACATGTGCAAACTGAGTTCGGTGGTGTGAATTAACACGCAAAAGTTTTGCTTGATCCACATTAGTTGATTTACACTGGAACACTTACATGTGCGTGTAGGCCATGTTCCATCTCATATGCTATTCCCAACTTGCATTTTACATTTAACAACATATCATTAAGAGGTTTGCATACCAGAATAAGCCTTTTTTATCGAAATTATTTTTTTATTAAATTTTGGAAACAGATAGGAACAAATGAAATGTACTAAGACCTAGCATAAGTATTCTATTATTTGTTTAAATATATGTATATTACGCTTCATGGAAATATGTCCGTAAAGTTTATAACGGACATATTTCCATGAAATGTAATATACATATAGGCAGTGCCGGATTTACCAAATAGGCAAACTAGGCACTGTATAGGGGCCCCCCACAAATTACAGCCCCCACAAAATTGTAGAAAAATTGAAAAATTGTAAAAAGAACTTGCAATAAATGTACTGCTCTTTTGTTTGGCATATGTGCAATCCCTTTAATAAAAAAAATTTAGCATGCATTCCGAAAAAAGGGGAAAACTATGCCCTTAAGCCAACCCCCACATATTTGTGCCTAGAGGTCCCCACAGTGCTTAATACGGTGCTACATATAGGGCCTATTTAAAGAAAAGATTTAAACAAATAATATAATATTTATGCTAGGTCCTACTACATTTCATTTGTACATAATTAGTTTGTTCTAACATTTTTTGAAGAAATGTGTAATTGACTGCTGCTTTTTGATTCCATAATTGATGAGTATGTTTTCCGGATCAGTTCCAAATGCTTTTACAATGCAATTTATATACGACTAGACAATTAACATCCCTTGGAGGCTTAGAAACACCAAATTCTTATAGTTGTTTTTAGTATTTAATGTAGGCTGTATGTAACTTGTATGCACAAACATCATATTATAGCAGGATTGAATCACACAAATTGTATGAGCGCCATAGGGCCTACTTTAATCTTTTTTTTAAAGAAATGATATTAATAATAATACCCCGCAGTCAGCTGAAAGTGGCCAGTAGGGCCTATATATTAATGAGCAGTGTCTGCTATTCAAGATAACCTATGGATAAATAAGGGAATTTCCCCTATGAATGGACGTATAGGCAAGTCTGGGACCATTGAGGTGTTTGTATTTACACGTTTACTTTATTGAGGTGAGGTTTTCAATGTGACAATTAAGTCTCACTACAAATAAATTTGATATGCATAGTTACTACAATGTAACTACACTTAACTAGATTGGCAACCAAAGAGGGTTTCGGAGGCGTTACATATGATTCTCTTTGACTATCAAATTGCATATCCTAAACGCCTACTACTGTCTCTATCTGTCAGTCTGCTCAGCTACAAGTATTTACACTTTCGTTATTGAAGTACACTTTAATGTAAATAACCCTGCATGTACATGTATTTACGACGAAGATAAATGGCAAAAAGTGCAGCCTATTAGATTACAACAAACTTTTTTGCTGTTTTTTGGAATCTAATGTACTTTGACATGTGTTGGTTGGTTTAATCTTATACCCATGTTTTTTTTTTCTCGAAATTGCACTGGATTAGGAGAGATTTCTGCTTTCTTCTTGTAACCGAAAACTTTCATTTAATTACGCTTTAAATAGTGGTGTTGTCCAGTCAAATTAGAAAAAAATCTGAGCCTAAATTCGGCCATTTTGAATCATCCTTGGTACAAAAGGAAACAAATGCTCGTAATCTTGTTCTTTTATCATTTGATTACTTTAAATACAGTATAGCCCCGTGGGCATGCCCTTAATTAAATGCAGAAGAGGAAAGTTTTTGCAATGGTAAACATGATTTTCTATGGCACCATCTTGAAAAACAGACCACGTGACGTGTGGCTGGCCAATGAACGCTTTTTTCAGGATGGTATGGCCTAATTCCGAGTGTTTGGATGAAACCTTCACTGAATCGGAACTTATTTCTTTGTTATATTGAATAAAAAAATAAATTAAATTTCCCATCTGCTGAAAGTTTTTTTTTTCTAATGTTTTTTTAGGTGAGCTTCCGCTTGAAAAACAAACAATTGTCTGGTTTAATTTAAAAAAAGCCAAACCTAAGTCCATGGTGCTGTAGAAATGCATTTGTGGTGGTAACCTCGGAGGTCACGGACATAATAAACACTTGCACTCTCAATGTGTTTGTACAAACTATGTGCAAAGCAAACGAGTTCATCGTGCTACTTCCATCTTATCTGGCTAAGACTATATGCTTTTTAGATTAAACACAGGGTGGCAAACAAGTCCTAAAAGTCCTAAATTCTGTCTGAATAATCGAATAATTGGTGTAAAAATGATATTTTAAGTTTTGATGACTGCAAAATGCTCTGCAAGCCAACATATGAAGAATGCCATGCAGATAAAAAAATTCTAGCTATTATAGTGATGCAGATAAGCAAATAATTGTGCATTTTATGATAAAAGCATGATTTTTGAAACAGCATGTTGAATATTTATAAAGCGGATTAAGATATTAGAGCACATGTGAACTTACATGGAAGTCCCCTGGCCCCTCTGTAAGGGGAAAGAGAAAAAAATTTTCGAAAATTTAAACAGGACCCCAATTTTTTTCTCTCCAAATTACGAATCTGCGCTAAAAACACAAATAAAATTTACATTTAAAAAGTCACCTTTTAAAAAGTCCTAAAATTTAATCTATAAAAGTCCTAAAATAAGGACTTACAAACGGCGACTTTCCTCTTTCACTTCAATTTTCGAATTGGTTTATAATGCGCATGCGCCAAAAACGAAAACGACAAAAAAAGTCACAAAAAACGAGTCAAAAAAAGTGAATTATTTTATTTTAAATAAGTGAATTCCAAACGACGTATTCGTCTGCTAGCACTATACCGCTAGTGGCTTGACTGACGTCACGATTGAGTCATAATAAACGGCGCTTTATCTAATGACCTTAAGAAAGTTCTTTTTTAATTAGAATCTACAAATGCGAAGTAAGTCATTGTTTGTATAGCCTGGTTCACACTGCAGCGTTGCGTTGCACAAATGCAGGGGAACGGAACGCAATCAGGCATGACGTCACTGCGTTGCGTGCAGCCTACACATTGGTGCGTTTCATTGCATTTTCAAAACGGAGTTTATACACTGGACAGGTCGTATATAGTGATACGGTAATGTATATATGGGTTTATTGTATACAATCACTGTATACAGAACTGTACAGTGACATGAACATAAACTATACACATAAAATTACAGTTAATTTACCTGTTGAATTAACTTCAAAAGCAATTTCCTTCCATGCTGATTGTTTTTTGTTTTTTTATTAAACAATATTGGCCTTTCTTCAATTAAATTTTCGTTGGTGAAGGCCGCCATCTTGAAAAACGCGTCGAAAAAGGTCGGATTTTCGAGCTTTTGCGTTGCGTGAGGTGTCCGTTGCGTTGCGTTTGCGCACGTTTTTCATGCGTGAACGCATACAGAGCGCCACATAATGCAACGAAACGGCAATAAATGCTGCAGTGTGAACCAGGCTTAAGGCCTAATTTAATCTAAAAAAGTCTTATCCATTGAATCTGAAAAAGTGTTTGCCACCCTGGAACAACAATGCACCAACTCTAATTTCAAATCTGGATTGCCTCGACAAAGTGCCCTAAAATAGTTTTGACTTGATAAGAATGCCCTTGTTAAGTTATCATTATTCACGTTGGTTGTGACGGTGTGACGTGCTACTTAGAAATCAATCAAAATTACTTTTTTAGAGATCCATCTAAAGCGAATTTCTTTCGGAAATATATTATAATGGTGTTAATAATTGATGAAGCCGTCTAGGGCCTAAAGCTTCTCGCTTTCCTTCCCTTTAGACCTTGGCATTTTCAAATTGCTTCAGTTTTCAGCTGAACGATTCGTGAGTCTCGTTGTTTTAAATATTCATGCACGGTATAAAAGTGAAAATCATAAATCTGGCATCGTAAAAATGGCGCCACGTGCTTGTTTAGGCTTCGGGCTTAAATTATGTTAAAATTTTAAGCGCCTCGATTTAGTCACCGAGCCCTTGGATTGCACATAATCAACCCTGGCTTTGTTTAATTAAATTTTGACGGGGATTTTGAGTGCACTTGTGTCTCGTCTATAAATTACATTGTTGCGGCTTAATCTGGAGGATGGATTTATGACCGACCCCCGTGTGGTTGAAATCTGGTTTAATGAAATAATAGCTTTTGTCACGAGTCCTACAAGAAGCGAACATCGGAAGATGGATGTGCCGAGTGGATAAAATACGTGACCTCGCCTAAAGTTAGAGAATAGGAAAATAAAATTCTTCTAAAGCTGAAGTAGAAATGAAGGGAATGTATCCTGAATGGCATTTCGGTGAAGCGCCGTTACAACATGACCACTGAACACGTGATGTAAATGTATGATTGGAGGCATTCAGCTTCTAAATTTCAGCCACGTTATATGCACAGTTTCAAGTTTAAGGATCTGGATAATTAGAGGCTGAAATGTAACTCACATGTGTAATTGCAAAAGAATTTAAAAAAGTGTTCGATTTCTATTTTACCTACAATTTGAACGCTGTTAAAAATGTGCCCGAGTCATAAGGCGCTTTTGCATAAAAGACTCGTCTCCCAAAAACGTATGGATGAATTTTGGCGCAGACTCAATGCAGGCTAACGTTTTCGAAATCCATGGAATCAAAAGGTATTTTCAAACGGAATCGTAAACGATAAGTGTTTTATGTGTAGACCAGGCTTTAGTGTAGGCCTTAGCCTACATCACGTGTTCAGTGGTCATATATCTCGTAACGGCGCTTCAGTGTACTACATGAAAAAGGTTGGATTATAAACACTAAGAAAACATGAACAACTTAAAACAATTTTGTTTCATCTTAATTTTTTGTAGCACTCTGAATATCGTTTTTTCCATGTCCGTCTAAGGTAGTTTTTTTTTTCCTCTAAATTCAAGAGTCGCGTGAAAATGGGTCATCCAAGCACAGTTTTGTGGAGAGAAAGGTGAATCCTTAACGACCCACAAAATCCTTTGATGCCTTTGGACCCGTGATACGATTACACGCTTTCGTGCTTTGAAAAATGTGGATTTTTTAGCCAAAGGCAAGCTGCTAGATTTTCTAATGCCCTCCCCCATAATGAAAAAAAAAAAGGCATTTGTTCCCTTTACCTACTTTTATTTGATTGTTTGGAGGCATTTGCGATCTCAATCCACTCGTGCTAATTAAATCATTAAATATTAACTCGTGCATGAAGGTTTGTTTACCAGTGTTTATTTTACAAGTTGGGGCAGATGTGTCCCATTGCCATATATGAACAGGTTGACAAATAATTATCCAGCGACAAAATCGATTCAAATTTGAATTTGTCAAGGTTTTATCGCAATCTGGACGAAATAAAAATCGGATAAATTGTTTAAATTCTTTTGCATGCGCACACGCGCGAATGTTAAAACATTTTATTAAACTTCACCTGAACGGAGCTTTTCTTGATTGTTTGTTTGGTTTGACTTCTTTGATGTCCTTTTTAATCAACTTTCACAGGGTGCACAGAGCTGAAATTTTGTGTGCTGCTCAGTCTCATGCAACAGTTTCACCAATATTATTTAAGTACACTTATTTGACACTATTGCGGCTAAAATTTTGCAATTTTAAATGTAAAAATAATGCATTTGTAGTGTCAGCCAGAACGCTGGCACGCTATGGAGCGCTGGGCGATGACGTCACCACTGGTTTTGCTGAGAAGGCACTAGCGCCTTCTTGTTTTATACACTCTTTGGTTAAGGAAAACTAACTCGTCATCATTGGCTCATACTACGGACAGACTATTGAGTTAAAGGTCATTTAGCACTAAATGACCTTTATCTTTGGGTGGACACACTGCATCTGTAAAATGACCTTTAGTGCATTGCATTATGGGATGGCGGTTTCCACAATGCAACTGAACGAAAGTGTCGTCTGCACAACATATCTGTTGCATTGTGGGAACCGCCATCCCATAATGCAATGCACTAAAGGAGTTCAGCCTGCACTAAAGGAGTTTTAAAGGAGCTTAGACCTCCTTTAGTTAAATGAGCACTTAAATGTCCTTAAACTCATTGTGTGTCCGTAGTATTAGCCAGGTGGTGTTAGCACAGTTTTCAATTACTCATATAGGTTTTGATGATGTGGAAAGGACTTTCCATTTGTCATTCCATAACATACATGTAGTTACTGCCTGGTCGAGGTATACCTGCATCTGTTCTGCATTTAAGCAGCTTTATTGTTTCATCCCTAGATAAATATAAACGTTTGCACATTCAGATGCATTGCCAATCATACTTTTTTCTACCAGGCGTATGATATCTGTTCCAAATATGCTATTCCCAAAATGAGCCATTTAATAACCCAATTAAACAAACTGCATGTATTTTTATATGAATGTACCTATATAGTATATATAATTTTTTTTCTGTCTTGCAAGAACTCCATATACAATTGTGAGGCCAGTTACTCATAGTTGTAGTCAGTTTGGTTCCATGTAAAAACTAGATAATTTGACAATAAAATTTTAAAATAATAAATTCGTGTTAAGTGAATCGATGATATTAACCCAAATGCACGCACTTTGGACCCTCCCCTACCATTTGGGAGTTTTATGCTTGACGGTGCAACCCTCCATTTTGTTTCATATAAATCAGGTGTTCATGCAGTGGTAATTTCATAACGGCGCTTCTATGAAATTCCATTCAGGATCCTTTGCTTTCCCTTTTATTTTTTTATCATCTTAAAACTGGGATTTTGTCCGATTTCGTGATTGAATTCATGACAGATGTTTATTTCATTTCTTCATTATTGAATTTCATTCATAATTGAAAATTATTAGAAATTTTCGATAATTTTGGAAGTTTAATTAAATTTTCACAGCCAGCACGCCAGCGGAAAAAAAAACACATTTTAAAAAGGTTGAAAGTCATCATTAGGTCTAAAATTTCTACAATTTGATTATTTTTAGTCAAATTTCTATAAATCCGTTTTACCAAATTTGTTGGAATTGGTTAGCATTTAAGGATGCATTTCCGTGCTATTTTTATTTTCTGACTTCGGGTGTCGCATAAGTTCAAACTCCTTTCATCAGCCGATTGAATCAGACGCCTATAATGAAATAAGCGGAAGTTTTGATTTCGTTACTATCAAGGGGATAATTAGTTTAATTGCCCAAGTATTTACCACGTTTTTTATACCGCCAATTGAATTGTCTGAATGGCACATCTATTATGAGTTGTTTTCCACATTGTTGATCTGAGATATCTGGCTTACACGTAAGTTCAATGCCCCCTTGATTTCTCATGCATATAACACGCTTTTAGGGGACCAATAACAGACTGCATTTGCCGGATAAAAGTTGAAATAAAAGGGTTAAATTTCGAGTTTGATATATGGTAATTAAATACGTATACGTGTCTAATTGCTGGCTTCCCACGCCATTTTGTTTTGGAAAAATGGTCGATATTGCACGAAAATCTAGTTATCCTGCTAACCTCGAATTCCTTCAAACTCGTTTTAATTTTTTTTTTACAATATGATTTGTCTGAATATCTCTGAATTTAGGTCTTGTGTTTGGAGAGGAGTTGATAATAGGTCGTTTCAACGTAATGAATTTTAAATTGAAGATTTAGTGGCTCCATCTAGCGAATGCTTTTTCAGCTAAACTATGGGTAATCAATCTAAAATCTTTGAATTTTTCATGGGGAAATTGGATAGACCTGGAATAGTCAGGGAAATGTGAGGGAAATGCAGCTTACAACTACAAAATGCATTTGTTTTCACATAGGAATTAAGTGTTATTCTCACAAAAGTCAAGATATGGCACTTTTAAGCAAGTTTTGCATCTATAGTAATGGGGAATTTCCAATTTAACTCGTACATAAACATAAGTTTTACGAATATAAAAACTTATTATCCCTCTTTTTTACGTTCTTGTCTAACTAAAAATATCAGAAATCTGAATACAGAAATCAATTTTATTTCTGGCAAGTGATGGGTAAAATGTTGCTGAATTGTAGATTGTCAAATACAGATTAAACAATTGTGCGACATACATGTATAAATCACAAATTCTGCATATACATTTACAATGTGTATATAAATAGTGTATTTTAATAAAGGAATATATCTTATTAAAATTTGAAATCGATCAACTGAATATAATTTTTATATGCATGTGTATATTCATGTACATGTATATATTTATATAAAGTAGACCTATGTGTGTGTCTATGTGGTCTGGTTTGTTTGATAAAAACTTTTGATCCTCTCACCATATTGCTCCCGAATTTCCCACCAGTACTTTTCAACAGCTGATGAACAACTTAGTAGGGCCAGCTATCCCGAAATATTACCCCTAACCCCCAAAAATTTAGCCCTTCCTTATGCTTGTATTAGAAATTAGCTTTTTTAAGCAATGCATTGTGGGTGCATCATCAGCCGGCGTAAGGAGGGGGAGGAGACAAGATGAAGTCAAGGTGGTACATGTTATTTGCAGGATAAAACAGTTTTCTTGAAGCAAGTAGATACAAAATTTGCTAGGCATATTGTCATATTTTTGATTTTCCAGGCGTCAGGAGGCGGTCCCTTTTGGGGTAACCTTGTGTGACATGTATGTGGATTTGTCGACTTGAAACGAGTAAAAGTCGACACGTGGTGGAGAAGAGGCTTTTATCGTAATTGTAAAACTAACAAAGGTGGGAGCAAACGTTGATAAAAGCTTCTCATTTTGACCAAATGTCACATGAGCAAGCAACAAGTCGAAAGTGTTGACGCAGCATATCACAATTGTATAGACACGTGCACAAAAATAAGTGACAAATTACAGTTGCTAACCGGTGTCATATATAATCACAATAGACACGTTATACTGTTTATATTTGTCAAGATGTATAAAGGAAATGGTCCAAAATAATGTCACAAGCGCTAACTATAATGATAGCAGATACAATGGCTTTTCACTCATTACAAGATGCACCAGTACTTTTTACCTGCCATTTAATTCAATTTACAACTATATATTCCTTTGTTTAATCTTTATATCGATCAGCTTCCTATCTCGTTTCATATAATATATATGTACTTCATACAATTGATTATCGGCATGATTGAAACCTGATATGGCTAGCTCTTTATAAATATTTCAATATTTAGTGTCTCGAGACGCTGTTTTAATATTTTATTTTTGGTGTAATGTATAAAAAATGAGTAAGAAATAAGATGGCTCGATTTTCTCCGAGAATACGATATTTTAATGACAACAGTGACATCTGGTGGGTTTTTTTTTTTATTTGTTTTGTGGATGTGGGGTGATCTGAAAGAGGAATTTAAGATCTGACGTTGCAATCGATTTTTGATTATCTATCGAGTTACCTTACTTATTTTAGGACACGTAAACGGTGAACATTTGTCTTAGCAATATGTGCTTTTATTGAAATTGACATTTTTACCTTTTAGATATTCCATATATATATCCAGTTTAGTTACATGTAGATCTCAGCGCCATCTATGATGCGTTCGATGAAGCTCGTATAAATATGATTAATAACTGGAAAACCTGGAATTGTCAGGGAAAATGATCAATTTTATTTATATTCCCTCGAAGTTGGTATCAATAAATTAAAAATGACAAAAACTTGTCAGAAACAATTAGCATCTGTATACATGTACGCTACCGGTATTTTATTTGCCTGATATTTCAATAATAAGGGAAATCCCCTGCACTGCGCGACGCTATCAGAAAATGTGAGCGAGCATCTATAGGGAATTCCCCTATCACCCAAGGTTTTTCAAGAATATTCGATATACATGTAGCCTTTAAAGTTTAATTGTATAGCCAGTGTGATGCTGAGATGCACAAAATTGTGAAACATTTTCATGTTGCAAAGAGATTTTTAAATTTCTTGGCAGGATGGTCAGGGAAAATTGTTTTAAAAAGCTGGATAGGTAGGTCAAAGAAGTGAATTGTTATCCATGTGGGAACCCTGTATTTCATTCTGTATAGACATTGTAACTAGACATAACTAATTGGGTCCTGTCGCCTTTTCAAATCAAAGGCAAATAGCGTGTTTGACAAATCCCTATGCAGCTACTTAAAATGTAATCTGACAGAAGCCAAGGGCCTAAAGTTGACAGGTGTGTAGTGTTGTGGTTAAAGGGTTTTAATGGATTGTAACGATTTTCTAAAACTTTATTAGATGAGTTTGATTCCCAGTTTTACGGTCTCTGCTTAAAATTTCCAATGAAGTTTTTGTTAATTTGAAGCATAAAATCACTTATTACTAGTAGGCCTACAGTTTAATTATTGATTGTGCGTATTTTGCACTTGCTCATCAGGTAGCCTATCTGTAAACGAAATTGTTAATTTTATGCACTTCCAAAGTCAATCAAATTTAATTATAATCATGACTGTCTTAATGTTCTTGGAATTTAATTGATTATGGGAATAGTGGCTATAAAAATCATGTTGGCTAGGATATAAAAGTGAGAAATTTAGCCGCAAAACTTTGATGGTAATTGTGAAATGTCGATCCAAATAATGCAGATGAATTAATTTAGTCTGCGAACGTTATCTAGACGAGTCGTTTTGATGCACGATAAGCGCGTCTGCTTGACGTGCATCGCGTGATTATGTTTCGTACTGCGCATGCGCTGTACGATACAAGACAGTGTTGTCGATAACATGTCGTTGTTCGACACGCTGCCCAATTTTTTTTCTATTACCCATTCCATTTCTTTACACTAGGTGGCGTTTTATATCCTGCTAGTGGCAAGAGCGCCTTAGTTTACTCGGGTAGTATTGTATACACGTGTTGATTCCAGTTACCATTGTTTGCATTTTATGCAATGCATGAAGTTTTCTTCGCTTATTATTCAGTATTTTTGATGAAACATTAACTCTCCTCGCGTTTTTAATTATGCAGTGCATATTTCTCCCCTTTTAATACTCGGGTTTATTTCAAGTTTTAATTAAAAGCTGCGTTATCAAAATGAATACCTAATGCATTCATCTTCTACCTAAGCATAGAATGCATTTTTGAACTATGAAATTCCAGCACGAGATTGCAAATTGCTTAGAAAACACTTTCGTTTCAAAAAAAGCATCATATTTTCTTGTTTCAAATACACGAAAGTGGAGCTTCTTCTTGTTTTACGATAAATTGATGCCTTTTGATATACGAGGCCTTTCTATGAAACTGCTGGTTTTCATTTTTTTTAAATCCCCTGTCCCTGCGACTTTTGTTAGCGCCTCAGATAAGCATCTATCATTTTCGTTGTATCAGATATCAGTATCTATCATATCTGAGCAATTTCTCAGTTTTCAAAAAGGACCTAAAAATAAGCTAGGCTCGTAATTCAGTATAAGGATAACAGAGTCATGTTTCCATGGTGTATTGTCTAGTTCTAAGCTTATGCAATAAATTGTTATTGAAGAACGGCTTACACATAAGGTATCTACATGTACAGCCGGCTCTCGATATAATGAACGCCAAGGACTGATACATTCGTTCGTTATATCGAGCGTTCGTTATACCTTGAGCTCTGTTTTTACATTTTTTTGTAGGCGGCTTTCATGGCTTAATATGTCACCTAGCAGTTTTTACCAACTGAAATGACATTGTTTTTTGTCCCAACAGTACTTAATTGTAACTTTTTTGAAGTATTTTGAATACCCCTTAAAATCAATGAAAATATGAATGTTATGACACAGCAGGATGTTTTTTGGCTCAAACCTATGACATCGAAATGCTGTTCGTTATAAACAGTCCTGTAGTATTGTGGGAAATAGTGCAGGGTCCAGCCGAACCGTTCGTTATAGAGCAGTTCGTTATACAGAACGTTTGTTATATTGCGAGGCTGGTATACATGAGAGGTATAGGCATTTTGTGCGGGCCGGGTTTGCCACTCTGTTCGTTATATCGAGAGCTGACTTTATGTAAAAATATATAAGTTTAGTAATATTGGTTTTGGAGTGACCGAATTTGAGACCTGTATTTTCCGAGGCATTTTTTTTTCTCATATTATGCAGATTTTTGTGGATTTTTCACTTAAGAGGGCGCTGAGGCGTTATGGTTGCTTGGATTTATCAAGGGCCTGTTATATGGCAATGAAGTGCGTAAGATATTCCATTTACTATTTGAGTTATTCGGTTCATTCAACCGAATAAGAGAATTACGAGAGATGCATGAAGACATGAATTAAAAATTACTGGTGTTGTGCTATTTCGCATTTATTGTTCTCTAAGACCAGGCTCGTGATTATACGGTTTATACGCCTTGTTTATGAACGTGATGAGATAAATGGGAGATTAAGCACAAGCGTATTATACTTATTGTCTTAAGTGTGCAGGAAAATTTTTGTGAAGATGAGCACTAAGAAGGGAAAAGTGGTTTATGAAGGGTTATTAGGTTAAATTGGGGTTTTCGTGGCACGCATATTTAGCCTGTTGAATGTTTTCATCTAAGTTTTGCATACTAATTTTACATAATGCATGGTCCTGTTCGCTGTGGTTGTAAAATGATATAGGACCTTAACATACTCTTTAAATTAAGCATGCTGGAAGCATTTATGTTTATATATTATCCAAATTTTCATTTAAAAATGCTGGAGGGCGCCATATTGGAACTCGACGTTAGCCTCTCCATATTGGAACTCGCTTGGCTCGTTAGCCGAGTGATTTAATTTCAACCAGAATGACGATTAATCATTTTGTGTCAATGTTGTTTCATTAAAAATTGATGAAGTGTCAGCAGCTAGGTCATGTTTTTGAATGTCCCAAATAACGGAATAACACTTGTCAGTTCAAATGGTGGCCACTGAGTAAAGTGCCCTACTTTTTGACAGGACATTGTGTAAACAGTGCAGTTGTAGGGAGAAAGCTCAGCTCTCAAAATTTCATATGGTACATAGTGAAGATGGTTTTTAGTGCCATGTGTCCAAATTCTGGTAAAACCTTATAAGTATGTCTCATATGTTTCCTATTTAGAATGTTACTTTTATAAACAAAAGTCATGGTACACTGTATGTCCATGAGATTCAAAAATTTGAGACATTGCCGAAGCCCATGTGCCCAAGTGTTGATTTGTCTCTTTGGTTATATGTTAATTTCTTTAAAAACAATTTTTGTTTATTTAAATTGTTGGTTAGGAAAGGGTCCCGAGATTTCGACTGCCTAGGGGCCTCCACAAGGCTTAATTCTGCCCTGAACCAAACTCTGTTGGTATTAAACTAACCGTGCTTCTATATAATGAATACATGCTTAACAAGGACTTGAAGACCATGGAGAAGATAAAATTCAATTTATGATATTGGAATTTAATTCAGTGGCCCTGAGTACTGTGGCTAAGTACTTTTGTGGTGGGTGGGCTTTTGTGGCTTTTGTGGCTCTCTTGGTATGAAAAGTTGGACAAACTTTTTATAACAGGTTTCCTTGACAGCAAACAATTGTGTTGGGTTGTTTGTTAGCACCATAGCCTCTCAACCATAGAGCACCCTGATAAAGATTCAGGTGTGCAAATACACTCAGGCTAATTGCTATGGTCCTTTAAATCTAGTCCTGTGATAACTAGTTTGATTTAGCCATCCTCTTTTGTACCTCTTTTATGCAATCTAGGTCATAAGTCAATCGTAAAATCACTTCCTGGTAAAATTACAGCAAACCGAAAGTAAGCTTTCAAGAAACATTGATCTCAGTTGTATTAAGATTCTAGGCAGCTTGTTATTCTGTCATTTGTTTCAATTTTTATAATTATACAACTTATATGCATATGAATTTTAATGCAGCTAGTCGTAAATCGTGTTATCTCGCAAAATAATGTGATTGAAATACGCAGCAATGAACAGCTATTTCTTTTTATTCACGAGATAGTGAAGATGGTTTTTAGTGCCATTATCCTGCAAAATTTAACCAGGAATGAAAGTCATCCGTGCTCACAATAACAATGGCATTTGCGAATGTTTTTTTTAAATTCTATAATCGACTTCCTCATAGCATTCTTCCCTATTTTTTTTCCCTTAGTATATATTTTACGATAATAACATTAGGTGTAAAGAGAGCTTCTTTGCCGTCAAGGATTTATCAAAGTCTTTCACACAAGGGCCTTAATTAAACCGTATTAAGCCTGTAATTTATAGCTTAATACATTTCGGCGATATTTACATGTATGACGCTAATAATAACCACTGAGAATTGGGAAAGGGAAAACAATCCTTCAACTTTGACTTCAGGAAAATCATCGAGCTTCTTGTTTTTTTTATTTTTAAACTCTCCTGCCTTAGGGGCCTTAATCTCTAGTTAATTTATTTCATGGACAACCACAATAACAATCCTTTTTTTTTTACTAAATGGCCTTGCGTTTTAATTGTATAGCTTTTGTTATGAAGAAACCTGCTCCTATATGAACCAGAGTGGGACAAATTGTATTCATGATTATGAGTACAGGTAATCGATTAAAAAAGTACTAAAAATGTGTGAGCACATTTGTCATCTATTAAGCCGGGTTCAAACACCACGCGAAAATAGAAAACATAATACATAAAACACAAGGAAACACATAAAACATCGCGTTTGCACCTACCTTTCTGTATCATAAAACATGAATTTGTCATGGTTTATGAAACACTTTGGCGATCCGGCGCGTGGAAATATAAAACATTAAACAAAACAGTTGTGAAAAACTGTTTCACAAAACGTATTTCAAATATATGAAACATACCGTTCACACTGCAAATCCAAACTCCCAGAAACAAAGATGGACGAAGTGATATCCGTCTATGGCGCTCTTACCAAGGTCCGTTTTCTAGTATCGTTTTTCTCGTTTGCTACAATATGTAGAGTTGCTGGCGGGTTTTGGTTGAAGCGCCGTCATCGCAAAACCATATGAAAAATGTTTCTTAAATTCCCTTTGATCTAGACCGACTCTTGCTGGATCGCCAAAGTGTTTCATAAATATGTGTCATATTTTATGATACAGAAAGGTAGGTTTGAACGCGATGTTTTATGTGTTTCCTTGTGTTTTATGTATTATGTTTTCTATTTTTGCATGGTGTGAATCCGGCTTGAGATGCGTTTTGTGAAACAGTTTTTCGAAACTGTTTTATGTATTATGTTTTCTATTTTCGCGTGGTGTGAACGCGGCTTTATAAATTTACTCAAAATGTTTGTGTAAAAAAGTAATCGATTACAAAACGTTTTGAGTAATTTGTAATAGTCCAATATCACACACCATTGTGGCAAAATAATGTCCCATCATTATAGACTGTTTAGTCTCCATTATGCGAAGAAATATTACAGATATATGTATGCAATTTGTTTACAGTTTTCTGGGTTTTTCACAAGTGACAGCAGTCTGGATTAACTTGCACATCTAAATTAGCAGAAATTCACAATATATACTTTGTCATATGCGACAGGGTGAACATGCACCGTGTGTCACTGTAATTATTTAAAATTACATATTATAACTTTGTAAAATTATAATGTAATACTGTTATACTGTAATTTTGGTAAAGTCATTATGTCATGAAATGGGTGTGCCATTGTGGGCATGTTGGATTTTTATTCGAGTTAGCGTGAACATTTACATGTTATTATTATTAAAATACAACACAGGGACATTTCTATAGAAGTGCCACCCGTGACGGTTTCTGAAAATGGAAAGAAGTTCAATATTTATCACTTTTTTTTAAACTTAAGATTGCAGATGCATCACTATTTTCCATGCCATTGTCACTGCCACGCCATCAGGGGGTGATGGATATATATGTGACGTCACATGTATGAAAAGCAGTTGTCGTGCTGTGCCATATAATGCATGCAGTTTATATGGAATTTCATAACCTGGATTCCTGAGGCGATTTCTTAATAAAAGTGTAATGTTGTTTACGCACATTTGTGATTCTAATGTCCCTAGAAACTGCTGAAATATATTAAGTTGTAGTACGCAAATGATATGTTATATGGTGATTAATGCATGGTTTAAAGACGGAAAACTCGTGTTTGCTAAGCTGTTTCTTTGTAATTGTTATCGAAAATTAATTTAGACAAATATGTTAAGTGAGGAAATTATTTATGAAAAATGGTGGTCTAATGGATTGCTTTATTTTTAGCGATAGGTCACAAATTCATCGTGTCTTAAGACTAAATAAAAATCGGACGAATTTCTGGTTAGATTTGATTTGGAAGAAGTAGACTAAATATCGTGGCCTCGTCAAATTTATGAAAGATGCATCCAGAATGGGATTTGAATGAAGCGCCGTTACGTTAAGACCACCGAACACGTGATGTAAATGAAGCCATGTAGATAAAATGCGTGACCTCGCCAAATTTAACAGATTATTGCAAACCAGAAATAAAAGTGATGTAAAAATCCTATTTTCAGCATCCTATTTTCACCAGTTCTATCTAAAAATCTGATAAATTCATGAGCTGCGTCCTTTAAATGCGTGACCTCGCCAAAGAGGATTATTTTGTCCAAGACAAAATAAAAATCTTGTACTGTTAATTTCCATTAGTTTTGGACATTCTTAAGGGTACAAATAAATATTGTGTTGTAATTAGGCGTAATACTGATTGAACCAAGGTTTTCGGTTCACCAAGATGGCGGATTTTTTTTCCACGAACTACATGTGCAATAAATTACCTTTTTTCGTCTATGCTTTTTTCCATCCTTAATTTGACAAATTGTGAGTGCGCTTCACTGCTCATTTGTGCTCGACTGCCTTAACCGAGGCACGTAATTAGCATATATTAACTCAACTATAGTGCATAGGGGACTTTTGTCCTTTATGTACAATTGTATAGAGCCCCTATAAACCAGTGTTGGGTGCATGTCGTTTGATGGCGTCTTTGTTCCTCTATATTATTTTTTTTATCGACTGATTCTTGGAATAGGTCGATATTAAACTACTTTTTTCCCCCGATTATTGGAAAACTGAATGTCAAGCTGTTGCCTCGACCTATTATGCACAAAATTGTATTTATTACGAAGGTGCGTTTCAAAATTCTTGACATTTAATCATCTTTGTTCACTAAATAATAAGTTGGCTGGGAGGAACTGTTGCTATGTTGCTGACTTTGTAAAGGTACTATAAAGGCCCTAGGCATCATTGTCTAATAATAACCATATGTTAGTTTGTTTATTTTGCAAAAGACGTGGGATGCAATTATAACTTTTCAATGATTACAGTGCTTTTTTATGTTTGGATGTCAGGTTTTCTTTACACATAAACTAGGATTATTTTCAATACCCTAGATGCTGACATAATCACTAAAGATTGCACTACCAATTTTTAAGTATTTTCTTCCAAAATTAAAAAGGGTATACTCTGGGAGGTAAAAGTGGGTGGCTAACCTTGGCTTATGGCAGTGGAAAATAGTTAGAATGTTACAAAAATCATGTGGTTAATATGCGTGACCTCGCCAAATTTAAAGTGGATGTAACATTTTGCAGACCAGAAATAAAAGTGAAGACATCCTGATTGACATTTGAATGATGCGCCGTTACAATATGACCACCGAACACGTGATGCAAATAAGGCACCATTACGATATGACTGGGGCATTCAGTTTTCAAATTTCAGCCAAGTCAAAGCAAAATGTCGTATACTTGATGATAATACATGTAAGCTGAAATGACGTCACTCGCGCATGTGCACACACAAGAGTTTAAAGAATTTGTCGGATTTTTATTTCTTCTAAGACAAAATATTGAAATCGTGACCGGTGCTGTAATGCGAAATAGTTATATTCGCTTTTAAATAATTATAGTTCTTATACTTTGTTAACCAACAAGGGAAATCAATATTTGTTTCCAATTTACAAGTTGCTGTTTTAATCCTAGGTGATTAAATCGCCATTTTGAATCACACCTTTACCAAATGTTGGACGACTACTATTAAGCATACCCTGCAATTATCATGTTTGTATGATTTTTATAACACTAAGCCTGATGAAAATCGTGAACTGCAACAAAAAAATTGTAATAAACTTACATGTAACTGAAACTTTAGATCAATTAAAAATGTAATCTGCACTACACCTATGAAACCACCCGTAGCGTTGCCAGGGAACGGCTGCCTGTTTGATTAATGTATTACAGTTTCTTGAAGACTTTCTAATGATTTCAATATGTTTATAGTTTCTCGTATACAAAAATCCGATTAAATTACAATTTTTTTCTTGTAACAAAACCTTGGGGTGTATACAGTACATGTACTTGCAATAAGCTTACTTTGAAATATCAACAATATCATACAATGGCCTTTCCAAGGGATTTTGTTATTCGATGCTAAGCGCTATTCCTGTTAATTATTAACGATTTGACATTTGCAAACACCTTGGAGAAATTCGACGAAATGCTTCAATGATTTGCAGGTGAAAAATGTCTTAAAAATGCATTGGAATTGATTAGGGAACACGCAGTTTGGATTTGTTTGCGATTCGCCCACCAGAGGGCGTTATACTTTAAAAGACCTTTAATTAACTCACGTAAAAACACTCACCGTTTACGATTCCGTTTAAAAATGCGTTTCGATTCCATTTAGCAAACTTACGCATGTATTGAGTTTGGCAGCTATAGCCATCGATACGTTTTTGATAACGCGTCATTTGGCATAAGCGCCTTATGTTTAGCGCCACCACTCGGGCGCAATTTTAAATTGTATTCAAATTAAAATTCAAAATGGCATGTCGTGTAGTAGAAGCGCCATAAGCATAACGCCACCACACCAGCGCATTTTAAAATGTACTACCATTTTTTGTCGGAATCGTCTGCAAACACGCTTCCGACTCGCGGGATTATGTTATACGTACTGCACATGCACAGTACGATACAAAAGTGTTGTGGATAACGTATCGTTGTACGCCACGCTGCTTATCCTTTCTAATGCCTGTAGTTTGCACTGAAGTGTTTGAAGTTGCCAGGCTTGGCTTGAGACCTTCAAGGTCAGAGGTCGCCTGCCAGGAATGTTGCCAGCATTCCAGTCCATAGCTTAATATTTCCAACATGGCCGCACCTTTTTGTTCCAATGATGAAACCTGCTGCCATGCCATTGCGGCATGTGCAGCTATTCAGGGATGTGCTGCAGCACTGATGGCTCGTAAGCCACCAGGCGGTTCTGAACCTAAAATTTCCTAAATAAAGTTGATATAGGTCCCAAAGAAGCAGCACTTGACCACAAAATCCAAAACAGTAGCCGAAAAACGTAGAATTAACTAAAAATTCAGCAACGGCGCTTTATATAGCCATAGCCCATTTCAATCAAATGAATTCGTGACCAGTACTTCCGGTATTCCAACCAATCAGACCGCTTTCTGATCTCCAGGCATCTATTATTCAGTCGGCCCATTCTCTCTTCCTATTGCCGGCTGAGATGAAGGGGGAACGTTCATAAAATAATAAAACTATAGGAATTGTGCCCTTTCTTAAAATGCTTTTGCAATCACGTTGGAGTCCATCAGGTGTAATTTCAGGCACCAACTTTATTATTACGGCAGGAGGTAGGAATGATGGGGCTTAATAAAGGAATTAGCTGAAATGCTTCTAGGGGGCCAGGGGGCCGCCCCAGGGAGGTATTAAGGCCGAAGGATGGAGCGCCGGGTCGATACGAAACGGTGAATGTGTATTGCACGATGGAAAAGGGGCGCATTGTGTTTATTATTTAAGAAGGTTAGATTGCATCCTTAAACGAAATGATATATCCAGCTTGCATTATGCCTTCGCCATATTCACTTTTCTTTCAGTATCCTGCCTAGGGCTCGTAACTCGGGGTAATCAAAGGCATTAATTCGTGACTTTGGTCGCCAGGAATGATGGCATTAGGCACACTTGCCGCCTGCATATAAAAACAATGAGGCCGTAAAATGGTTGCCGTAATGTTCATCAATATTGTAATTAGTAGACGGCGAAATGATGCTGGGGTGTATATTGATAATGTAAGGGCGCTGGTGGGCATGCAACGTTAGGCCTGGCAGAGACTCCGTAGCAGATGAGCTTTCACGACCTATTCTGAAAAAACTAGTTTCTATTAATGAGTCTATACGACAAATGTCTGGCTATCTGAGTGGATAAATTGCATGACCTCGCCATATTTAAAGAGGATGAAACTTTTTGTTGTTGTTGCAAACTTAACCTGAAATGTGAAGGTGATGCCTGAATGGCATTTCAATGAAGCGCCGTTACGATAATGACTATGGGAGCACCTTTAGCAGGTTTTATACTGTACATGAATATTCAATATAATGAATATTCATGAATATTTTGAAAATACAATAGATATTTACTCATGAATACTAAAATAGGTTACATTGAATGTCTAATACATTTGGATATAATTCTAGTTATTACAGCTGGAGCGTTTTACTTGTGGCATTTTTAGAATGTATATATACGTGAGAGATTAATTCAGTTAAAATAATTATTTTTTTTCAATTGTCGCTGATGATAAAAAGTAACGATAAACAAAATAAGGTTTAAAGTAAAACCCTCTTAATTAATATTGGCGTTAATTTGCTTATCAATTGCTTTGTTAACATACATTATAATGTATCATAATATACGCAAGAGATATCGCGCTATTTATCTATAATAAATGTTTTGTTATATTAAATTTGAACATGTGGATATTCCTTATATTTTCATAAATACTGATTATACATGCTTTGTTATTGTGTAATTATTGATATAGTTTTTACACTATATTTCACAGCTGGTCTAACACGGTCATCATGGAATTAATTTGTTGATATATAAACATGTATCCTGTTAAGGATGATACATTATCATATTTGTCTCATATTATCACATGCAATATTGCATATATTTGAAAAATGACTAACCCTGGCACGAATTTGATCTTGTTTTATACGTATAAATATTTGCATTACCAGAAACAAAAGTGAATGCATTCTCTGTATCCTGCATGGTTGGCAATTACATTAAGCACAGTTGTATGACCACTGCTGAACACGTGGTGTAGTTGAAGCGCCGTTGCGATACCACAAGGCGCATTCATTTTATCAATTTCTACCACGTGGAAACACAGAGCCGTCCATAAATGACGTCACGCACTGGGGGGTGGAGAAACACATTTGTGATGATGGGTGACGAGGGGGAGGGGGGTTAAAAATGTGACGTCACATCAAAAAATCAAAATGCGCTACTTTAATACTTTAAATAACAAGTTTGATCAAAATAATTTTGCAAATTTCAGTTTTCCATTGCCTCCTTTTTAGTATACATGTTTTCTCCTGCAATATCAGAGCTAGTGCATGGAGTGCCACATTATACATACGATTACAATGATAATAACCAGATTTCAAAGGAGGGGGGGGGGGTCAGAGCATTGTGACGTCATATTTGAGGTGGGTCTGACTTTTTGTGACTAAGGGTGCGTTCACATGGTCAGATTTGTCTGCCAGATTCCCAACACCAACTGTCTGGAAGATTTATTGGGTGGCATAGTTCCAATCCTGTTCCATAGATGGCGTAGCTTCAACTTGTAGCCAATAGGAAAACTCATCT
>JAQGCC010000682.1:0-31904 GCA_034698905.1 Xestoiulus laeticollis
ATTGAACATAGCCTCTGACACATGCTATACAGCATTGCCGGATATATGGATCCGCCTTATATAAGGATCAAAATGCTGGGGCCCAACGTGATCCTTATAAGCGGCGGGCACTGTATTTTGAAATTCTAAAGTAATTGAATTTCAGGTCAGAATTTATAGTAACAGTCCATGCTCACATTAAAAAAATAACTGTTTCAGAAGTAAAAAAAGTTTAAGAAGATATGTTTTGTCACTCAATACCATTTTAAAGCCTAAATGTTAATCGCTCATTTGCTCAGCTTTAGCATAGAGTTCTTGTAATAAAAGTGATGTTAGAAGGGCACAAGTAGTAATTGAGCATCTGGCATAAAAAAAAAACATTCCACATATCAATATTCATTGGTAATTGAAACTTGTGCAATTGGCCTTAACATCTAGATAGAATGAGAGCGATTGAAGAGGAAGATGGACAAAGCAAGATTTTATCAAGATAGCATCAATAATCTGATTGAGCATCGGCGGATGTGTATGTGTCAAGAATGCAAACACGAATAAAGTGCTATGTCAATGTCGATTCTTTTCAATAGAAGGATTGAACAGATTTCCTTTAATCTTAACGACATTGTTTTTTTGCCAATGCGCATGCGTGAGGCCGACGTTAATGGGTTCATGGTTAGGACACGACAATTTCATTAGAATAACGTCTTTGAGGAGCATAACGACTTTTACGACGCATAACTTATTGATGCGCATGTGTAATAGTGTGTTTATTTTTCTCGTTAAGATTAAAGTAAACCGGCTCAATCTCTCTAATAAAAGATATGCTAGAGAACGACTTTTTGGCAAGCCCTTCAGAACTTGTTGCCTATAGGACAATGGCACAATGCAACTTGTCATTTCTGTAAATTTTCAATATTTTCGATGTCAAAATCCTAACATTGCATGGAAAGTACCGTAACAATGACAAAAGGGATGGTAAACCATCGCAAATCCCAGATGACTTTCTTACTTTGATTAAAAAACGAATTATGGGAGGAAATCAATACCTTTGGCATCCGTCAGCTGAACAACATAGCGGCTGATGGCGGTGTTCCCATCAAATGGGCGAATCCAAGAAACGGTAACGGAACGGCTCCCATGACTCAGTATTGTCAAAACCTCTGGGGGTGATGGAGGTTCTATTTGCAAACCAATGTAGGCCTAATTTGAGTGTTATGAGCATCAGAAACAAGGGAAGAATAGATACGAAGGGCGTATACTTTCCCACAACATTTTTTTTTATAAAATATGCATTGTGAGACTCCCATTCATGTATGTTACCCAGATTGAGTGCATGCATGATGACAATTCTCCTGCAGTCTATATAAGCCAGTATCCAGAGTAAACCAGGGATATTTTAACCTTTTTTTTCACATTAAGTCATTGCAAAAATTGAACCAAGATGAAACTGTTCTTTATTTCAATGTTTTTCAAAGCATGAATTTTATGCCTGGCCTTCATAGATTTCAAATATGAGATTAAGGCTACATTTTTTAATATGTAATAAGCTTGATAAAAAAACATAAGTACCACAATTTTTCAAAAATAGGGTTAGGCGGTGGGTCATCGCATTTCCTCTCCCCCCCCCCATCCCCCAAAAAAAATTCTCCCGAGAGTTTCAGAATGACATTTATGGCTAATCGACTTTAAAACCCTTCATATAAGTTGCATTTAATGTTTCCAGGGCGTATACATTATTTTGGAAACCGATATCCAATTTGGACTAACGTGTTTATACATGTATAATATATACCGATCCAGACCACCTGAACGATTCGAATTTATAGTGAAGGGTATAAGCATATAAATCAAACACTTATTTAATTAACACAAAACTGTAATATCGAAAACTCCCTGTTGTTTGCCTTCGAGGTGAGAATTTTTAAAATAGTTTTGAAATACCTTGGAGATTTTCATAATTTATACTGGTATTTTCAAGTATCCAAAAAAAAGCCATAAAGTAATTACCTAAAATCCACATGATTTATGCATCTCAAAATGGAGATAGCATTGCATATGTAGCACTCAAAATTGGTCAATTATAGGCAAAATGCATTTTTTAATATTAGCACAATATTGCAATGTTAACATTTTGCCATAATTGCCAATATATGGATAACAATAAATGGAACTATATTGGAATAGATTTAGGCCCAATATTGGTCTTCTTACGTTATCAATATGTTAATGAGTCAACAATGGCAAATAAATTGGGCAAATATACATGCCCGCTATTGAATGCAAAATAAGAGTACGATATTATCCCAGTATTGCCCAGTAAATTTGTACCAGTATCAGTCCAATATAGGTTTCATTGGCCAATTGTTGCCAATTTAACCAATATTGCTCTAATATTCAGTGCTACTATGGAATTTTCATACATTAAAAAGCCTAAATTTAAAAATTTTTCCTTACCAAGAACGACCAGACGTATTTTGCTTTCATCCTCCCCATATGCATTGCTGACTTTGCAGGCATAAAATCCAGAATCATGCTTCTCGACTTGTGCAATTATGACATGGAAGACTGGACGCCCTGTACTCAATGTAACTTCTTCCAGAGAGAACCTGTACCCGGTTCATTTAATAACACGAAATTAGATTTCAGATTTTTTTTGGTTGGCCATGAAATGGCTAGCTTGCAGTATTGGTTTAGGGAATGCATGCCTCGCTATAAATAGGGATAGTCTGATTATTATTTCATGCCCAGATATTAATCACAGGTTTTAAATCTTGTTAGAGCCCAAATCTCATCGGGGAATAGTAAACTGTAATTGCATTTTTGCGTGCACCTGTCAGGAAGAAATATGTTTTCGCTTCTTAATTCCTCCTGTAGCAAATCAATGCTTCAGTAAATACTGCCTGATGATGCAGGCTACTTATATAGATTGCAATGTACGTATTACTGAGCTTAAAAGTTAACATGATACTTCACAATTACATACATGTAGATTATATGCGACAGAGCAGTATGTTTTTTAAGCACATTTAGCGTTTTTATAGTGATAAATATCAATGCAACAATGGATTCTATGAATTAAGGTAATAAAAAGACTGTTCTAAGAACTATTAATAGTACTAGGAAAAAAACTTCCAATTTTTTTACAATCTATGCATATTCAAACTTTCTTTTGTGTAATATACCTGTATAAAGGAAAACATAAGATAATTCCATTGTTATACATGTATGCTGTAAATACTCGAATAAACCCCGGGTCGTTCACGAGCGTAATTGCTAATGTACCCCGAGTCTCGAATAGACCCCGGGTGTTAGGGGAATTCCCAAAGGCCTCGCATCTCCCATTTTCTGATAGCTTCACGCAGTGCATAGGGGATCCCCTTATTATTGAAAAATGAGGCAATCAAAAACCGGTGCTTGTTTCTGGTAAGTTTTTGTCATTTTTAAATTATTGATACTAACTGTGATGAACATTATTACGTACCCAATATGAAGTTTACTAAAAATATCTTGAAATAACCAGAAAAAGTTGAAGATTCTTGCTTAAATTTATCATTTAACTTATATTGAATGATTTATAGATGGTAGTAATTTATAGTTGTAAGATCAGTGAAGCAAGATGTGGGGCTATTCCTTAAAAAAACGTTTTCAGCATATTTCAACGATGAAAGCAAACTAGATGTGCATACTTTGGGTAAATATAACCTCATTAGAAGTTTCAAGAGATAGCTACAAAAAACATTTCCATGGTTTTGCTTATATTTAGGTTAGGTTTCCACTCAAAAAAGTGAAGTATTTATTAGTATTTTCGTCTGCGAGTGACTTTTCCAAAGGATTGATATAGGGCATTTTTTAGATAAATATTTCTTGAAGCATGAGTTTCTTTACCACGTCAGAATAGCAGACTACTTGAAAACCAATTCACTACATCTTTAGAAAACTTTATAGAGAAGATTTTTTTGCTAAGTTTAGGAAATCTCAGTTTAATAATCACCAGACAAATTTTTTATCTTTTTTGGTCACATGGCAGTACATCATTTTGGAACGAGACTTGCTGGCTAACACTAGACAGAAATTGATTTCCGTTCTAGGATGACGTAGTGCCATGATATAAAAAAATGGACAAAGCAGTCTTTGTTATGTAGTAAAAGTTGTCTTGATTTTTTCATAGAAACTACTATGCTAGTATATATACATGTTCTACTTATGCGTCTAATAGAAAATAGTTTTTGATTTTATTCTTCAATGTAATAAAGTTTAAATAAAGTACGACATGCAATTTTTTTCAAATAAAATATTTAAAAAAAACTTACCGTGGTTTCGAATTAACGTATAATTTTCTTCCGTTAAATAACCAAACGACCGTCATAGGGACATCTCCATTAGGTTCACATTGAAGATTAACCATATCACCCCTCCGAACGGTATTGTTTTGATATTTGTTAATGAAGCTCACAGGCACTATGTGTAAAGAAAACGTAAAAACCTGTGTTTTACAACAAAATATTCAATGCTATTACATTGTGAAAAACACTTTTTATAAATATGTAGTAAAGGCAAACTTTGCACAGGGATTGGTAGGTTTCCTTTAATCTTGACGACATTGGCAGCACTGTTTTTTTGCCAATGCGCATGCGTGGAGACGACTTTAATGGGTTTGTGGATGAGGGGAGACGACAATTTCATTAGTTTAACGTGATACCACAACGACTTTTACGGCGTATAACATATTCATGCGCATGCGTAATAGAGTGTGTTTATCGTTCTCGTTAAGGTAAGTCAATTAACTGCACACCTTCACAATCCCTCTGTTAAAAATCCATTTGAAAATGCATTTGTTTTGCATTTCTTTTGCATATGGGATGTACTAATTTCGACAAGCATGGCTAGGTTTTAAGTTATTGCAATAGAGGGATTGTGCATGCTTTCTTTAATCTTAACGAGAACGATAAACATACTTATTACGCCTACGCATAAATAAGTTATGCGCCGTAAAAGTCGTTGACGTTGTCCTACCACGTTAAACTAATGAAATTGTCGTCTCCCCTCAACCACAAACCCATTAACGTCGTCACCACGCATGCGCAAAAACCGAGCTGCAAACGGCGGCAAGATTAAAGGAAACCTGCACAATCCATCTAATATAAATGCAATGGTAATGCATGGACACGAATATACCACAAGCAAGCAATCTTCGTTGTTATATTTGACCGTTGAAGTAAAAAAAAAGTTTATAACATTTTTAGTGATGATGACCAAATATTCCGCTCACAAATTAAGTAATTCTGCAAAACTTTTATCCACATTTTTGTCAGATGTTTACCACCGCTCTTAATGTCTCCGTCTTTTAGTATCCTAGCTTACTTTCGAATCGATACTTTATAGCAAATTGTTCTCAGACGAACTTGGTTTACAAATTTCAGTATGAAGTAGTAAATTTAAATCGCTAATATACGGTTACACTAAAACGGGCGGTGGCACCAGACATATTGTGGCCAGCAGCAGTTAATCTAAACATTGGGGTCCTTCCTTATTAACAGCCCCATGAAACAAAAACAAATCGCTCGTATACATCTATACTGAGCATTATAAAACTGGATTGCCAGATTTTGTTTATAGGGTATAGGATTGAAATTGTAGGCTTGCCTCAAAGTCAATAAAAATCGGTAGCCTTCTTATATTTAACCGGCTAGTTGTCTATAAAACAAGGACTTCCATCTTGAGTACCAAATGGAGCAAAGCGGGGATAACGAGGCAATATATATGTATTGGGCTATCAATTTGAAAGAATTTCTAGCAAAAAAAAAAAGGCGGTCAGAGATTTTATTGCTTCCATTACCAGCTACTGACGGAAGTACAGTAAAGCCGGTTGTAAACATCCACGCATGAGGGCACATTAATGGCCCTTTACCACCATAATGAGTTATTGAAGATCGCCTAGCTCTTTCAAAGTCTGCATCAACGGAATTTTGCCATCAAATTAATGAATCCATAAAATTATTGCTAATCACGCTAGCGTGTTGACCATCAGACTCTTTTAACAGCCTTCGAAATGACCAACTGAAACCATATACAGTAGCCATGAAATGGGCGATGATTTTAAATAGCAAACAAACGGTGTCGATTAATGCTGGAGAGGATAGATTCATGAAGTAATTATCTTAATGCGCTCATATTTGGTGCATTTCAGGCAATGGAGTAGAGCTTTTACATGACCATAAAGGGAATCATAGATAAACAATTATTAATAAAGGGTTGCATACAGAACCGGGACATCAATCTGGATTTAGGGGCACACTCTTTCTAATGGTTGAGTTTGGGATCAAATGAGAACATTTTTGATGAAAACCAAATAAAATTGTTCGATTATAAATACATATACCAAAAATCGATCGATTTTCATTATGATAACATACAGGGAACAGCAGAAGTCACGTATTTCCATTATTATATATAATCAAAACCGAATACGTGTATATGACTAGCAACAGAACTACTGAGGCTGAAACAGCTTCATATGGAATATTTTGCAAAATTACAATTTGACCTATTGGGTACAGCCTTCCCTAGTGGTGTATGATGTTTTTACATGGCATGACTCCCTATAGTCAAAATGGAAGTATTACTTGGTAATGTATACTAAGTGCAATTTTTTAAACAACTTATATACTTTAAGTACACTTTACTGTAAAGTATACTAGGAAAAATATATATTTGATTTTCAGTTGTCGAAAGAAGTACATGTATACAATTTAGAATACAAAGTGCACTTTTTTTGGAACAACTTAGCATACTTAGTATTCAGAAAAGCAAACTAAGTGTACTGTTGAATCTGACAAGGGCTGCCACACCCTGAATGCCTTCTGGAGCAGAAGGGCGCGGCCATGTTGGAATTCCCATGCTAAAAGTTCAATTAACTTGTATACAGTGTATGCCTATACTGTCCTTAAAATTTTCATTCACGCCCAACTATGTATACTGTCCATTTCAAAGGACAGTACTGTCCTTTTGATGTAATTTTTCACCTTTATCAATTGTTTGAATTAACCCAGATATGCCTGAAAAATTTAAAAGGAAGCGTCCTTTTTAAAATTTCTGGCATATCTGGGTTAAAACTGAATTAAAACCAATCTAATTAAAAATTTGAAATGTAGTAAAACATATGCTATATGAGGCGCATTTACATTTCTGCGAATCTACGTCAAAGTACAACAGTGTGACTTAGCCCCAAGCTCACTAGGCTGAAAACGCGCGTTTGGCTAGCCTCAAACAGGGCATTGAATTTAATTTAAATTCTAGAATTAGAAAATGTGCACTTACTATATCTCTTGCGAAAATTCTTTTATAATTAAAAGCCTTGTTTGAGGCTAGCCAAACGCGCGTTTCCAGCCTAGTGCAGCCTGGGGCTAAAACTGGCTTGCAACTGTCATAACATTGAAACAGATGATTAAACTAGACTTTACGCGAGAAAAAAATAGTTTTCCCAGCGATATAAATAAAGTCCTAAAAGTTGAGGTTTACTTAAAAGATTTCCAATCCCAAATGTGTTGCATCAGAAGACCCAGTTTTTCAAGCTCGACTTCATCTCCTAGCAAAAGTAAACAGAATTTGGTGACTTACTTCTGACAACGACATTGACGACTTTGCTAAGTCCTGGTCCAACCCCGTTGGTGGCCCTGCAAGAGTATGTCCCCGCATCCTGTTGCCTGGCATGTTTTATTAGAAGAGATCCGTTGCTTAATTGCTTGACGAAGTCGTCGATATCGGCCACTTCATCATAGTCTCCAGGACTGTTTTCTGTCGAGCAGATGGCAAAGGACGATTACAGCCCTGAACAAACACGATGTGAGAACATCACAACTCACTCAAACGTCGAATAACAAAGCAAAAGGCCTAGGGATGCACAAGCGGTTGAAGGATCGCCTCTGGATGCAATATCAAGCAGCTTTTCTGTTACTAAATTGCTTGATTGTAGAGGCTTGGCAAAACACTTTTGAAAATGGCTCATGGCATATCGAGGGATGACCAATAATTGACCATCAACTTCCAAGACCAAACAAACTCTGGTTATTCGTATAGTTTGAACCCATCCATTAAGTCTCACCATAGACTCCAAAACATTTCTGTATAGTAAGTTTTTCATCGGATATATACGGAAAATGAAAACATCTTAAAAAACTGTCCACGAAATAAGACGTTATATGATGCATCTTAAAAAATTCAACTTAAATTAAGATGCATCTTCTGCGTTTCTTTTGTTTACTGTCCGTATTATTACAAAATGCAACTAATTTTAAGTTTGAAAAAGTGGTGAAATTAAGATGCAACTTTTCATCTTATTTCGTGGACACTTAATTTAAGATATTTTGATTTGCAGTATAGGAAGCAAATTAGTTTCGGATTTTCAAAGTTTTAGTTTTAGAAAAAATAACAACATGCATTACCGATTGTAAAAAGTGTCTCAATCTAAATGCATTAGGGAATGCATTTATTTTGCATGCATATATTCTATTAATGTTTATTCATGGTTGTTCCAATGTTCAATAATCTACGTTAAATACATACTAAAGTAGAACCTGTCTAAAGGTACCCTTTACAAAAGTAAGAGCATAAAATGTGCCGGTCACGACTTGGGAGACCCATGTATAAAAGAAACCTATCTGAAAATGAGCATATTTACAACTGGTCCTAACAAAATGCTTTTAGACAGGTTCTACTGCTGCATTGTAACAAGATAATCTGTTAACAAAATCCCAGTTCAGCTATGAATGTCCTAATTGAACCAGATTATCACCACAGTAAACCTGCTTAAAAGCACATTCTTGAGATCAATGAAAAATATCCTTTTAGACAGGATATGCGTTCAGACAGCTTACTTTTATACGTGTATCCCAAGTCGAGACAGGTACATTTTATGCTTTTAGATCGGAATGTACTCTCATCAGATTCAATTCAACTCAGTACCCTACAGTCACCTAACAAATGGCATAAATGCTGAAGCATAATGCTAGTATTCAATAAGAAATAAATAGTAAAAGGATTGTATCCAGATGGGTTTTTTTTAAATATATTTTTAGCCTATGCTTTTCATATAAAATATAGAGCATATCGTGCACTAATTGAAAATTTGCAATTGCTATAAAATTAATACAGTACTCGTAATATTTTAAGTATAGAATTTACCGCATTCAAATGTGTTTGTTATAATGTACTGTCAGTTGCAGAACTCGTCAAAAACAACGCATTTTTAGTTTAAACAATACTGAAAAATATCATAGTAATATAGTTTCAGTGTATAATAAAAACAAGGCGATATGCACCAGCCATTTAGATCAAAAACTGGTTGTTATTGGCACAAAAAAGTGTACAGTAAGCAAGTTCTCCAATGGCCAGTTAAAAGACGTGAACCATTTCTAGAGCCTGGGGAAAACACTTCTTCTCTATGATGTTTGCCAGAGCACTTTCAAGGGCTATAGTACATAGGAAGAGCAGTTCTTTATCCTAGCTGGAGGCATTCAAATATATATATACGCATTATACCTTCCTTTACAATGTCTAAAGAAAATTGATCACTATGGACGTGTTTGGCGAACTTAAAATCCCAGTTTCACCAACGTCGAAGTCAGCCCCGAGTGTAATCGAAATGAAGAGGAAAATTGTTTGTACAAGAAAGACATAGAAAAGTGGAGTGCAGTGCAAAACGAAATCTGTAAAGTTGATAATCTTTCCATCAAAATAGGATTAGATGATCATTTTTGAAGGCAACGCTTTGAGAAAAAAAAAATACCCATGATGGGCCGCGCATGCACACAGCTTAGTTTCCATTAAAAAGAGCTTTGAAGCTCAGCCATTGACTTCCTTGATATGCCATTATTACCTCGGAGCCAACGATAAACGACCGTTTAATTACGCTATCAAATCATTGCCTCATATAGGATACTTAGTTGAGGCGCATGCCCTGTCTCGAAGGGAATTGCGAGCTAAGTTGCCAGGGTTCCAATTAAGTAGCACACATCAACGCACGTCAGAAATGCGGAAATGACGCAGATTACCTACTGCTTTCATCCAGGTGATTTTTGGTTTTGGGGCACCATCTACCACACAATCCACCAGGGCGTGATGACCGCCCAGGATCTCTCTGTCGGAAGGCTCGGTAATCCATTTCGGAGGCACTGCAACAGAAACCAAAACATAAATCACTTCACAAAGAATAACAACAAACAACAATTAGCAGGTGTGTTCAGAAACACGTGGAATCACAAGCTCGAAATTAATTAAACCCGAGTTCTTTTGGAGCAGGTTCCCATGCAGTCTGAATTGTTAGGATCCTATCATGACCACCTGAGGTCTATTTGACCCCATGAGCTTTTACACATGCATGTACATGAGTTATTTTTATATCTACAGTGAAACCTGTGAATAGCACACCCCATTAGGACCGAACCATGGGATGTGCTACTTGGAGGGAGGTGCTATATGAAGATTCAGCTAAAGTGATGACCATAATGCATCAGCTATTATTATCCTAATGAAGATGCACAAATATATATGTTGCTATTTTAAGTGGTTTTTAGCATAAACAAAACCGAAAAATACATATAGAAAACAAATATACGCTCGTCTACAACTGCATCAATGAAGATTCAGCCATTTTTACATGTATTTAATTTGGTGTACATGCATGTGTCTAAATACCTTTTCTAAATGGTAAACATGCATTCACTATGCTAAAGTATTTTATTTGACATTTATAAGCCCTCATTTTGGGATTTCCCAGTGGGTGAAATTTCATTGTAGCATGCTTTGGCGTACGCTCTTCGCAGGTAAAACCGTGAATGTGTCCCACGAAATAAGTGCGCATGTCGCGTTTTGCATGGAATACGCTATATGGAGGTAGTTTGTTCTATAAAATCGATCCGTGCCAACCGCGAGGGAGCGCTACTCCCAGGTAGTACGCTATATGGAGGGCTCTTATTCGAAGGTTTCTCTGTAATCATAAGTTAGAAATTAATTAAACATGTGTTCTTTTGGAGCAGTTTCTCATCGATTCTATGACATTTCTGTATGCAGTCTGAATTGTAAGGACTCTATGATGACCACCTGAGGTCTATTTGACACCACGAGTTCTTACAAATGCATGTACACGAGTCATTTTTATATCTATAAGGATGACCTATTTTAATTAAAAATAATCACGTTGTTCATCAAGGAACCCTATTGAAAAAAGATGCTTCCTCATTATTCCATAACCTAGTATCATAGTGGACCCTATGGGAGAAAAGTACATGGTCCAGTAAGATATTGTGTTATGGAATATTGATCCCAGCATCTTTATCCAATAGTCATAATTTTCATCGTCATTACCAGAAATCTTGATTTTTTTCAAATATAACAGTAAGGTAAATATAAACTTAAACATAATTCTAAGGTGCTTGATAATTACCTAAGATTTCAAAGAAAGCTTAAACTGGTTGCAAGCAATATTTTGAAAATTATAAATTCTTGGGGTTACATAGACCATAATGTGGTCATCAATGGTTTCAGAGCCAAAAACCAATGGTTTATTTATCAAAACTTCGATATAAATTAAGCCTATGGATGTTGGTTCTGCTTACAAGTTTGAAATAACTGAATAAAATTCCTGACATAATGCAGTAGACTTTCTTGGTTTAAAGTAGGGTAACACAAAAATTAAGGAATTAATTTCAATAAGTGTAATGTATTCTGTTCAATGCTATGGATACTTATTGGTTGGTGTAGGGTTTAGATCGGGAAATAGGGGAAAACCCCATTAAAGATAAAAGGTGTGGCATTGTTTAGCTATCCTTGAATGTGCTTTAGAAATTTTAATTAAATTAGAATATTAAGATATTCAATTATAAGTTGCTTTTCTAGCTTTAAGTCCTATTATAATATATTTGAAATAATTTTTAGATATTAAAAAGAATGTTCCTTAATGTAGGCAATCACTGCTAGCATGTAAGTAAGCAATGATTGCCCCTATCCAGGGGTAGCCAATGGAATAAATGGTTATAGCAACCAAAGCTTGTATTGCATCGTAATTAATGGATCCGCGTTACATAACAGCGCATGCGCGAGTAGTAGCGCTACGTAGTGGCAAACATAAATTGAATACTTGTAGGGGAGAGGAGATCGCAGTATCAAGCAATGAAGATGCATGTAGTTTCTTAATTAATATTTCAAAAATTTACTATTCTAAAACTTTGAAAAAATTCACAAAATTACTTCGTACCATAATTGTAAACCTACTAAAGTTTCAGTTAGGAATCATGATTAGATCACTAGATATTATTATTTAAATGTTTATTTCTAATGTGGTTCTGTGTTAAAATCGTGTTTCTGTCCCCTAGGAAAATTACAACTTACTACCACAAGGGGACGCTGCACATAACCCGGACCTTGTCCATTCAAAAAATTACAGATCCAGGGTGTGGCATTGTTTAGCTATCCTTGAATGTGCTTTAGATGGGGTAAGTAAGATTTTATGAAACGTTATAACAAATCCTCAGCAAAGCATATACGACTGTCAGCCCAGCTTATCAAATTTGCTAAGTGCGTGCTCTGACAACAAATTGTACTCGATATAAGTCACGTGTTTTTTGGGACGCCACATAACTCCAAGAAGCAAGCTGGGAAATGGCAAAGTACTCATACGTTTTTTACGACGGATTTTCCTCGCATTAACAAGCATTACCAACCTCATCTCAGATCGGATATACAAATGGGCAATGAATTTGGTCAGGAAACGAGTATAGCCTCCTAGAACCTCCTAGAGTGTAGGCAGGTCGAATGTAAATTAAGCTCTATATTACATCCTCAAAATATACCTCTGAACATGGAGATTTTGCACGCGATATACAGTTTAAAGTCGCCCGACTCCTATGTTTTTCCTCCACAACCATCATTTATCCCAAAACCTGCAAAACCAGCCTATAATTACGTATCGCGATTCAACACGATCCTAGTCTGTCTTCACCAACATGAAAAATACATGGCTCCAGAGGAAAAATTCTTATATGGATGTATGGATACTTATCAATTTACTTTGAACCATTATCATGGATAACCACAAAAATCGTATGGATTCTTATGGATATCCATTTTACTTCGACCCATTATTATGATATACACATAAATGTAAGTCATTGTCATGGATATTCATAATAATTTTATATGTTGTCATATGGATATTTACAGAAGTTTCTTCCATTGACATGGATATCATTATTTGGATATCCATAATAATTTGATCCATCTAAATGGATATCTAATATAACTTCATCGATCATCATATATTGGCATACATAAACTTTGCACTGCACAAATGGAGCGAGGAAATACGAAGTTTTTATCCATAAACATTTATGTTAATTAAATCCACTTCAGGAAATATGGATATCCATAAAAGAAATCCACTTATGGACATATGGATATTCATAAATAAGAATTCCATTATGGATATATGAATATTAATACTAATGGATGTAATTAAGCAAATCTCTATACTATGGATATCCTTATCCAAATATCCATTCCATGGATATCCTTATCCAAATTTACATATTCTATGGATGTCCTTAACCAAATCTCCATACTATGGATCATTCTATGGATGTCCTTAACCAAATCTCCATACTATGTACATTCATACTAATGGATATCCTTAACCAAATGTCCATACAATGGATATCCAAATATGGATTTTTCCTTTGGGAGGGACATAAATTCAAACTTTGCGTTAATCCTATCTGCATGTCTAGTTCTACAATGAAACCAGCCAAGTTTTGATAGCGACGATGCACCTCAAATGTAAATATTGACAATAAAAGTCATATTGCTTACTCTTAACGCGCAATTTTCACCACGTGGTTGCACCATAAACGCGCCATTAAGGATCAATGGCTGCTCATAAAGTCATCTCAGCACTGCTAAATGAATATCGTTGGTTGACATTGAGTGATTGCATCCCAGAAAGATGTTACCCCGAGAACCATTGATGAGTTCGTGGGAAATGTCCAATTTGTAAACGAGCAATTTGCGAAAAAGCACTGATTGAAAGCCAATGAAAAGCTGGTGAGAATGTTTAGTTGTCATCATAAATTGAGATATGTTGCATCGAGAAACATGGAGAAGAAATTAAATATTTGACAATGAATTGCTCACCCCAATAAGGGTGACACGTTTTATGATATGATAGCCATTATATTAGAGGAACAAATTATATAACAGGTCATCAAATAGGCGTCTTGCAACGTCGTCTTTGGCTATTTCAATCCCAAATATTGTATCGTTATGCATCATAAATTTTACGTAATATCGATACCAATAACGGGATTGCCAACTTCGTAGAAAGTAGAGATTTGTTTGCACTATGCATTATTGAGATTTTTGGAAATCCAATTTCAAAGGTGTTTTTTTTTCACCAAAATTCGCCCATTTATAAAATTATTTTAATGCAATGTATTGCAAGTTGGTATTCTGTTCTCTAAACTTTAAATTTTAAACTAAACTACCTGTCGTATCATAATTTCCCAACCGACATTTTTTGAATAAATTAATTACTAGACAAATTATTGTAAATATTTTATCAAATAAGATAAATTTTGTATATAAACTGAATGTAGACCGAACTATATTTGACAAACAAAATTTTCTTTTGTGTACCAGCGTATAAGATCTTAATTTACTGTCTCTTAACTGTAAAAACAAAGACTATATTTTAGCTCAATTATTTATAAGCCCCAGGGTGGAAAAGCTATAGAAACGTCCACTACGTTATGCACCCTTCATTCACGATTTATTTAAAACTGGTTTACAAATATGAACCTTCATAATTTATGTGAATGTCCAGAAATTCCTTTGTGGCTCAAGAATTTAAAAAGAAAATACATTATCTTTTGGACATACGCTTTAAACTGTACACATAGCTTTTTTCAATAATTCTAAATACATCATGACTGAAGGGAATGTACATGCATGCTATAATAGGTCTTATACACATTGTACATTACTGGAAGATTTTGGTCACAACTTTAAAAATCTTAATGATTTCATCAAACATAGAAAGAAATTCGTGAAAAAATGTCAGGATCTCCTTGAAAATAAAAACCAACGATTAATAATACAAATCGTTCTATTAATATTTTTTAAATTTTCATTGCAATTTGGGACGTCCAAAAATGTGGTAAAAACGGTCGAGGAGGAGGACATCTAAATCTCCTCTGTTGATTCGTCATATGACATTAAATAGAATAAGTGATTGTACATAATGTATAAATACTTTCACCCTGGCATTTCTCATTCTTATATTTATCAACATCTTTTCGATCAACTCTAAGAAAATTGTAAATATGTTTCCCATTTTCAAAATTTCACAACTTCCGAAGAAATGTGCTAGCATAATTTATAATTTAAGATTTAGCGGATGCTTTCCTACGAGGGAAAAAAACGATACAATCCTAAACCAGTAAAAGTGGCAGTATAAACGTGTTTGTGGTAAAAATCTCGTAAATCACTCGTTTATTGCAAAACTTTGACAGGCAATTTATAATAATCGCTTATCCACGGCAGACCTCGATAAAAACCTAAATATCAAACCTAATAATTCAGTGCGTTTTCAGGGCTTGAATTATTACCGATAAAGTAAGTCACGAAATCAAATGAATCAAGGCTCGTTCCTGGAAATTTGCTCTTGGTCAGCTCTTGGCACTGATATCTACGAGGATAAATCAATCGTTGTAAAAACTTTTAATCTTCATCACAAATCTTCCTGCATGTTTTTAATTGTCACAGAATTTATTTCATACTTCCGTCCTGTCGTAACCCTTTCATTATAAAAATGTTAGACTATTTTATCCTAAGTCGTTAAGAATTCTTTTAAACACTACAAAAATGCCATGAATGATGTTTGGTGTATAGTGATTGAGGCACTCGAAGTGGTAGTAGATCGTTTAAGCTACACACTATTAAATGCATTTTTTGCATTTAAAATTGCAATTTTTTGGTCATAATAGTGTCAAAGAACCCAACTAAAATTTGACAGATAAAAATGTTCCATGAGACTGAACTGAACACAAGATTTGAGCTCTCTAGGACTAGTGAAAGTTGGTCAAAACGGACCTCAAAGAAGTTGAAACAAACAAATAAACTCCAAGTTAAGTTAAATAAAAGGTTTGAAAAACAATGATGATGAAGAACAAAAATCTCTTGAACTTACCATTGACGTAAAGAAGGGCTGAGTGATTGGATGTGGCGGCCGAATTAGCAGATACACAGGTGTAGTTGCCATTATGCCTGGAACTAAGCACTGTGATGATGAGGGAACTGGTGTAGTCATCTATGCGACGAACTACCACGTCGACGGTGGAACTGGGAGAGTTCAAAGGTTGACCGTCTTTCAGCCATTCCATGGTCAAGGGTAAATCTCCCTCGCTGACCGCACAGAACACCTGTGCTCGCATGCCCATGTGCATCTGACCTTCTTGAAAAGAGAACGGAACAACCGTTGGTGGCACTGAAAGGCAAAAAGAACAAAAGCCACTATAAATACTAACTTCGTTTTGGTTTTTATACGATTTGTTAGCTAAAATATTTTGAGCCATGATAAGTGTTGCTGGAAAAGGTTTTAAATTTTTCACAGCATAGTTAAAGATGCAAGTGATAGTTGGCACATGCATCTTAACCATTTTGAACATCTTATCAACACTGAAGGGTTCATAAAAGCCTCTGTCTTCTTCACAATAACTTAAGCTAGAATCCATAAGGTCGCTATCTTTATTAATTAACATGATAAAAATGAACATTGTTATGTTTTTCCTTCGTAATTATCCTTCTACGCTAACCCATATGCACTCTGCATGAAGGGATTACCTCTCCAAATTTACGATGTACATCATCTCCTCAAAATATACATGGATTCTCCTGTGCTGTGCATAATGGAGATTTACGTTGTCTAATATACCTAGGGAGAATGAATCCAGGGCGCAGAATGCTCGAAATAAAAGTAGGTTATTATGGGCCATCTCAGAGTTATTTTAAGAATGTCCCTCGTGTTTCGCTATCAATTTTCTTTGAAATTACACGAAAAAATAATGGCCTCAATGAACGTTAATTCAAGCTATAAAGATTGCAAGAACGGCTTTCTGCAATACACTTAGAGGCCAGGATTCCTTGGGACTCTCCTCCCCCCACAGAACAAGCGTGGATGCAGGGAATTAACTTCATATAATGAAGACATAAAAACAGCATGCCCCATGGAAGAAAGTTCATTGCTTATCCGATACCAAGGAAAAGGGAACGAGCATCAATCAAAGACAAACAGACAAGTTTGTGAAATTGATGGTTTGGAAGAGACCAGTGTCAGGCTGAAACTCGTACGTCAGGCTTCAAAGATATAGCAGAACATGAATTTTTCAAGGTTCTGACATATACTTCCAAATCAAAAAAGGGATTCTCCTGATTTTTGACCTTTGTGGTAAGTCGAGTAATCTGTTACCATTAATTGGGAAACATTTTTTCCAGCTCAACATATTTTAAAGATAAATGTAGGTTCTCATATCCCTTGTGGAAATAAATATACTGATATCAGTAAAATCTTACTGATATCAGTGAATTCTATAGTGATATTAGTATACACAAACTGATAACAGGTTGAGCTATACTGGTATCAGTACAGCATTGTGACATCAGTAGGCAATGTTTGACTGATGCCAGTATAATCCTTAAAAATATCAGTTTTAGCTAAACTTATCAATATAGTTATACTGATATTGGTTAGTTATGCTAGTATCAGTGCACCATAGTGACATCAGTAGGCAATGTTTAACGCGTGCAAAATTTCTTTTTTTAATTTAAAGCCTTGTTTGAGGCTAGCTAAACGCGCGTTTCCAGCCTAGTGTGGCCTGGGGCATAAAGCCATGGATTTCAGCATTTTGGTCATAACAAGAAACTAATTCGTACTCTAAATTTCAAGCCTAAAGTATGATGCATTGCCTTGAGTAAATAAATATAAGCACAATCTTATGCTAATGGTATAAACATGTATAATCAATGACTTCAAATAAAATAATTAATAACATTTATTGATAAAGTAGCCCAGTGTTTAAACTTCTCAATACAATTTGTAATGTAACAAAATCGAGTGTATGTAATAATTCCAGTTTTTAATATATGTAATTCTCGGACAAGATATATTTCCTTTTGCAATACTTTCTATAGTGTAGGACAGCTTGAAAAAGGGCAGCTTGCATACAGGTTATTCCATGATGAAAAGTGTGCTCTACATCGCCATCTTTAATATCTTTTAAATGTGCAGTAGCAGCAGTGGCACAGACTGCATAGCATGTACGAGAATTGATCAATGCACTTGCCAACATTATTTTTCCAGGAATATGTACCTTCACATAGAGCAATGCGTTTCAGTTTCATTTATCATAAAAAAATGCTTATATCCAGTCGGAGTAATGGGGACTGGGTAACAATCCTAGTGAAGTGCAGAGCATTATTATATGGAGTTGAAGTCTTATTACCGTTCTTGGAAGTCGTTTATCACTGCCTAAATCCAAAGATTGGTCGAGTAATGCAAGAAGTATTGTCATCCAACTTTTCAAGAAAATTGAGCAACAACCCCTTGAGTACCTCAACGCAGGATTTTAAACTAAGGCAACACATCTTTAACAAAGTTATAAAATTCTTTGCAGTATACATTATAATCGCTAAAGTAATGAACATCTTTATATTTGATTACTTAACGCTCATGTTAGACCAGTTTTCATGTGTTAGGGAAAATATTAAAATGTCTCAATGTTATCCCTGCAAAAAGCATTAATTAAATTCCTAGTTTTTATTACTCACCCAGCACTATTACCTCTAATTCCCTGCTGGCAGGGCGTCCATCTGCATTACTAACAACACATCGATATTTGCCAGCATCTTGTGTCCGTTGAACATCTCTTATCATCAAAGTACCATTGCGGAATGCTACCTGGCGATGATCCACAGGTAGACGAGTACCATCTATTGGAAAATAAGAAACAAATTTTAATAAAATTTAGTGTTTATAATGATCTAATAGATAGATCTTGTTGTGCAACGTATTGCATATGTTCTTAGAACATTTACATTTACTTTATATACATTATTAAAATCACTAGCATCATTGGTATCAGTCGGGCTCTTTATATAATTAAACTCGATATAACGAACGGTTTGGCTGGTCCCGTACGTCACTATCCCACAATACTAAATGACTATTTATAACAAACAGAAATTCGATGTCATAGGTCAGAGACAAGGAATATCCTGTTGTGCCTTTTGGGGTACTCAAAATACTGCAAAAAAATTCCACGACAACTTCAACGTGTAGACTCTCTCCAGCATTTCGCAAAAAAAATGTATTACTGGTGGTTAATAGAAAACAGATGTACTATTTGGGAAAAACGATGTCACTAGGTGCCATAAAGATTGTTACATTGTCGCCATATTGTATCTAATTTGAAATCATTGGTAGTCAAACAGCCTCATTAATCTTAATCCTTGTTGTAATGCAGTGTAGTCTCGGTAGTCCGACACTATATACATGCATATGAGGCAAAGCACTGTCGAATTTATCAAAAAAACGTCGGATTAGCGGACAAAATTGAGAATACATATAGATGTACACTATACAACATTGTAACATTAATGTAATGCTAACTCGCCTATTGTCTATTGCTTGGCTTAAAAACTCTGTAATCCTTGCTTGTTTTGTAATATAAAACACACAAGAAACCAACAAATGATGTTTTATATATCTCAACTGCCAGATATTCCAGCCGTGGTATAAGATACATTTTTTTAGACAGAAAATTGACGGATGTGGTATTATGGCATGGTCGGTTTACCTTTTGGGCCATCGCAAAACTCAAAGGAGCCAAAATTTGCCCGCGGGCCTTATTTCAAAGCGTTGCATGGCCTCAAATCGCAGCACGCATGTTAAATGGGACAAATTCTTATTTTATGTGTTATACCGTCTTCCACGACCATCGTTCCAATTAATTGGTTCCCAGATTTACACCACACTTTCTCCGTATTAACATCCACGCAAATCCCGTGAAAAAAAGCCCATAAAAAAGGTTAGAATTTGCCATTCACCCAAATGGCCAAATTGCATTAGGGGGAAGGAAACGCAAGCTACATTGTGACGAAGGGTATCAACCGGATGACACGAAACGTTGCAAGTGCCATCTTGGAATGGAAAATCTATTATCAAGTGATGGAATAATTTATTTTAAGACTTCCAAAGGGATTGGAAAACACGTCTTATTTTCTTTGATTATTCCCAGGACGCGCTTTCCAATCAATTTCTGTGGTTTTTGTCTTTGGAAGCGCCCCCCTTCGGCAGAAAACATCCATGTAGCAACATAGGAAAAATGACTTCTTTATCCAATTTCAATGTTGATTGATTAAGGCTATATGTGCATAGCCCTTCAGCTGTAATCCGTTGCAATGTTTCAATCCGGAACTCGATGATTCAACTGCCTTCATCACTTTATGCCTAGGATGGTGAGATACCGTGTCATAATTAATTACTAATGGTTAAGGCCATTACGCCGAAGCCGATTCCGACGGCATTCATATAAATACTAAGTACCGTCGTGGCACGAATAATAATTTGAAAGCTTTTAGTTGTCTGTTGTTGAGCCCATTTACATTACTCCGTGAACTACAACGACGCATAACGATATCGTGAAACATTAATTCTAAGGGCGCCATAATATAATCCCATTTTTATAAAGAAAATCAATCAAGCCGTCTGCCATGTGTAAACAAAACTAGTGTAGACGATCATCAGATGTGCCACGCATTAATGCCAACGTGCATTGCTAATCAATCAAATTGCATTCGTGTAAGGCATTAACAATAGATTAAGCATGAGGTGGCTTGATTAATTCGCTGCATTCTGCATATGCTGGTTTTGTATCGAAGTATTTTTCTAACAAAAACAACACGGTATGGTTAATTGGACATATCCTTTTCAAATAAACCAATGAATCAAAGAGGGATGTTGATGGTTTCGTGCCCCTTTTATGGAATTCGGACGTGATTAAAACATGCAAGCTATGTACTTTATTTCCATTATATAATAATACAATTTATATAATAAGCTAAAACATTTTAAATTTTTTAATTTAGCATGGGCTGTCTTTTCTGAAGAGCTTTCGTTAGGATGATTTGCATGAATAAAAGCTAGTACTTTAATATATAAAAATATTTAGAAATCCATCTAAGTGGCTCAGAATCTTATTATCAATACATGTACATTATATCTGAAAAGATTCTTACACTTATTATATAGATTGCCGCTAAATGAAGGCAATCACTGCTAACATGTAAGCTAGCAATGATTGTCATATCCAGGGGCAGTTAATTAAATGGATCAATGGAATAAATAGTTAGGAAAAAAAGCTTGTGCTGTATCATAATTAATTTTAAAAAATATGAAATTATATATAAGATGCTTATCTAAATTTAAGTCCTATTATAAATGTATTTGCAACGATTTTTAGACATTATAAAGAATATCCCTTAATGTATAGGCAATATAAGTAAACATTGATAGCCATATCCAGAGACAACCAATGGAATGTGTTAATGCAATAAATGGCTCGTGGCCAAAGCTTGAAATGTCTCGTAATTAATACAAAAATCTTAAGAAATCAAATCAAACGTACATCTTAAGCTTTGGTACTTATTACAAAATTAGATGAAATGATATTAAGCTCTAATACAAAGATTACCTCAATACATTAGCAATCACTGCTAGCATGTAAGTAAGCAATAATTGCCATTATACAGGGGTAGCTAATGGAAAGGATCAATTGAATAAATAGCCAAGAAAAATGCTTGAACCTCATTGTAATGAATAATAAAAATCCAATCAAATGTACGTCTTAAGCTTTGGAACCTATTACAAATTTAAGTAAAATAATTTTGAGACTTATTATAAGGAATGCCCCAATAGGAAAGCAATCACTGCTTACCATAAATGACGCCAAAAATATGCGAACGAACTTGATTCAAGGATAAACTATAATAACTGCGAATGAGTTGAAGTATCTTCAAAACTTATAATTGCATTACTTGATAGCTTCAAAACAAGCAATTTTCGTATAGCCAGTAGTATCAAATCTTTTCAACATAATTAAGCAGATTAGCACACTGATAACGTTAAACTACTGATGCATCCGAGTAAGGCAGAATCTCACTTGGCTTACATCTTAGAAAACGTAATTTTTTTCGATGAAAAATCAGATTCTTTGAATTGACATTCCCCAGCGTTTTCGTCGATTGTTAGGATTTGGCGAAATTTCCCTCAGATTTACAACGATGTCGATTCAAGTGCCTTAGGGAGCAATTGTTCGGTTCTCTAGACCTGCGTGTTAACTTGTTCAGAAAATCCCCTCAGGTTAGCTGGGATTTGAGACCAACGATAAAATCGTTAACCCAATCTGGCCTTCGTGTTTTTTACTCAAATATGTTCGTGTAAATATATTCATTGGCTTAGAGTTGAACAGCCAGAAATAAAAATGTGACAAATTGATGAATATAAGAATATGATAAGGTAGATTATATGGCTGCGATCATTTTTTGATCGATTACGTTGTCAGTTTGCATCATGTGCACCATTAATAACATTTGCCTGCACATATTTCAATAGGGAATGCCTGAACAAAGTTTGACTCTGACTAGAACATATTCCTTGCAAATAAAACGGTGTCATGAATTTTACCTAGGCCAAAATGCTTTGCCTATACAAAAAATAGCAATTTACCAATTGATAGAGAAACAGCAACATTCAAAAACATATAAAACATATAATGATGACATGTAAAGATATCTATGGAATCAAATTTGTCAGAACAAAGATTAATACACCAAAACCTATAAATAAGGAACCTCTATATAGCGATGACCCTGAGTAACGATAACTCACAATCAGCAAGGTGTGTATGGTAACCACTTTCGCTGAATCTGAAAATAGCACTATCCCACCAAATAGCACAACTTTTGATTTGGTCCCAGTGTTTTGTGCTATTCACAGGGGTTTTGGTGTATAACAGTCCAAACAATGGTTAATGACAACATAAACTTAACAGTAGATTATGATTTAAAACATTGAAACATGTCATGTAATATCTGATTCAAGGACTATAAAAATAATTTTTTTTTGTAAAGAAAGTTAGTCAATTCTATTCAGTATTCTTGCAAATTTATCAATCATGTCAATATCTAGAGAAAACGTAATCCTCTGTTTGTTTTTTCCCGACTAGTACAAGTCAGATGATATTTAGAATATGTAAAAGACAAAACACCCAAAAACTATATTTCAAAAGACTTTTTATGAGGCGTTAAACTGGGCAACTGCTACACTATATATACAGTATATACGAACAGCCCAACGCAAAAAAACTGAGCTTTTTCCCTAAAACTCAGGAAAAAACTAACGACTTTTGCACTTTCCAAGCTACTTTTAGCATGAAATACGAGGCGCCCTTCTGAAAATAATGGCCCATAAATTGGCGAGCCCTTGGTAACTATTGGCTTACGATTTAGCACCATCAGCCAAATGGCTTTACGAAATAACTTTTTCTTGGGTCTAGAGAATAATTACGGTGGCTGGCTGAAAATAGCGTGCATATTACAAATAAAACAAAAAAAGGAGCAAGAAGTTTCCCGAAATGGAGCCAACACAAAACAGGAAAAGTTTTGTAACATTTAATCAGATTGGAGAAAAGCTATTTTTGCATATAATAGCACAGGTGTGTACATGTATGAAATGGCCTCAAATTATAGTGTTTTAAACTGAACAATGAAAACAGAAGCAGTTTCTAAAATTGAGAGTTATAAAACTATCTAATTGTGCCAATTACATGCAAACACATGTATGTTTCTCTTAGCACGTACCAGTAAAATAAAAATTTACATAAAGTTTTATAATAGATAAAGAAACTTAACATGGTTTTTATCAGATCGCCTACTACTAACATTTAATACCATCTGCTTAACATTAAATTTAAGCTTTTTTTAAAATGACGTACCCTGGGCGAAATAAATATACTAGCTGATATCAGTAATCAGTTTTATGCTGATAATTAGGACACTAATATAAGTATGATATTATACTGGTGTCAGTCAATAAGTTCAGATTTATCAGAGTAGTATAATGTTGAAACTATTATTTACACTGATATTAGTATGGGGTATACTGGCATCAGTTAAACATTGACTACTGATGTCATTATGCTGTACTGCTACCAGTATAGCTAAGACTGTTATTAGTTTGTGTATACTGATATCACTATAGAATATTTACTAATATCAGTATATTTATTTCGACCAGGGGTAACTATTATCTTTTAAAAAGTACGATTTATGAAATATTGAAAAGGACAATTACATTATAAGGAACCTAAGAAAAAAGTCTTAACCTTGTGCAAATACACATAAAAAATATACCTATTATACTGAAACCATTATTTTTTTGGAAGGGGCGGTATAACCTGGTCATATGAAAACGAAAGCAAACAAAAAAAAAGCTCCGTCTTCTTTACTTATTTACTCCAAATTTCAGTAACAAAAACGAGATCTTCCTTGTATTTCAACGAAATTTCATTTGAAATCTTATTCCCTAAGGTCTGTTTCAAGTAAAAAAATCCACCTGAAAACCGCTGTCTAGTTCAGCTAAATATAGGTAGAACGCCTCTCATATCTCGTGTTTTAATATAAAAAGAAACAAGGTTTCGCATAGTCTTTTTAATAGCTTAGATCAATCATGCACCTGAAGCAGTAATGACAGCCCTCTTCAAAATGCATAGTTCAATGCCCCAGCAGAATGGCTTATCTCTTTACAAAGAACATTTATTCCTTTTGGTCTGTAATTTAGTTCGCACACAAAACGCGAGAGAATAGCAATCCCAGAATGCATCATGCTACACCGTTTATTTATTTATTAAGTTTTTTTGAAACTTTTATATCTATTTAGGTATGTATACATTTATACGTCATGGTAATGTTCCATGGTGTACAATATGTACAATTGTATGTTGTATTAGGTATATAATACAAACTCACTTAGACCTACGTGTGTAGTTTACTAAAGCTATGATATACAATGTACAACTTGCATGCTGCACAGGGAGTGAACAATATAATGGATACACCTGTTGCAGCATTAGTATCATTAGAATATTCTCAATTAAGTCTCAAGAAGCATTTTGGACCATTATTTGGTAATGATAGAATATTATGATAAATTCTACACCCAAACCAACCTTAGGCAGGGTGCCCATCAAGATGGTGAGCATGTGGTGATATGGCGACTTTTCAGTATAAACAGACAGCGATCACCATCCCTTATTACTTTAGTTGTTAAATACATGTACATGTAGAATGCGACAAGATTACCTACCCATAAAAAATCACTCAGAATTCTGCATGATTCACAGAAAATACACTGTGATATTGTTCTGCTCACTTACTGCTCATTAGTTTTGTATGGGTTGCAATTTTGGTAATGATACCTTGGCTTGCAATGCTTCCCAATTCAAACTGCGTGCACACAAATTTTAAGCATCCGGTATTTGCGTCAGCACAAGATATTTGATTTTTTTCATCTTATTTTCAGTTTCCAAAATCCCAAATGACACATTTCGCGTGCAAAAATGGCACAGAAAAAAAAACCCAACTTGGTTTGTTTTAGGATTTCTTTCCCATAGCTTTTTACATTTTAGCGTTTTTCAGCCAATTTCCTTCATCTGTCAAAACGTCACGAAATTCTTTTCCCAACAAAGATAATGTTTTGGAAAGTAAAAAACCTGTTATAATCCAACTGCGAAGGAATGTGACTCCTTAGAAAACATTTGTCTTTGCAGAGAGCAACTAAAAGAAGGGAAAAAAGCCATCATTTTTATGCGTTGAAACAAACGGCTTTTGTTTTAAAACTACCTTGTCGAGCCCCTGCCGGATATCTAAAAAGCCAGAGCTGAAGATTGAGCTTTTTAAAAAAAGAAGATTGAGTTTTCTTATCAAACAAAGGAGACGAATAATGAATGAGAAAAAAGGCCAAACAAACGATGCTTGCATTGTATGTACACCACCTCTTCCTCTTTAAAAGTATATTGTGAAAAAAACTATACCTCTGACAGTAATATCTATTCAAATGTCGTTGAATAGAATACATGTTACTATTAGGAAACGAAGATAAAGAGTTTATCTCTAACGTTACTCAACTACTGACATTCACGTTCATTCGTTAACAAAAAATGTGTAAAACCAACGGTTTGCAATTGAATTCATAATTTAGCCTACCCAATTTGGTATCTAGTTTTCCAATTTTACGGTCCACTGTTTTAAACTTGTATACACTATTCTTCCATGTTTAAGGCTGAACTGAACACCCCTTTTCCCATGGGCAAATTTCTTGACAAGCCCAGCGAATTTTCTAAATAAAATTCTGGGAAAAAATGCTAAAAATACTTTGTTCATAGATCTAGTGAACAGAGAACACGTTTTTTATGAAAATGGCCCTTAAATTTTAAATTTCACGGGGATCTCACGTGGCAAAGTCTATGATACCACCTGGTGTCAGCTACAGGCGTTTTTCGAAAAAAAAGTAAATATGTGTGTTGGTATTTATCGCAAAAACTTTTGATTCGCTCACCCAATTGCTCCCAAATTTTCCACGAATACTTTCCCATAACCGAGGAAAAACACAGGGGGTCCGCGACCCCAAAAGACCACCTATTTACCCAAAACATTCTCTTTTACCCATGCTCGTATTAACTCCATTGGGCAATGTTGCTTATATTGAAAATGTTGATATCGTTCTGCCATCTAAGTGGATGGGACGTTCGTTATACTGAGAGTTCTGTTTTTCATATCTTTTTATGGTACATAGCAATTTTTACCGACTGAATTTCAACCCTTGCAATGCCGGTTATTTCGGCTAGTTGCTTATATACGTTTTAGCCATTATTACCAATATAGGAATGGTGCTAAATGCCTTAACTTCTGGCTTATTAACATTGATTTAATTGCTGATTACACACTTTAACGAATGATGCATGTCATCAAAAACATATCACGTTACATTTTTTTTTCTAAATCAATATAATGGCGAACCAGGAAACCAGCTAATGTAGGATGTCACTCAAAGCTTCAAATATAGTTATTGATTTAACTGGCTACATTAATTTTTATTACCATCATTAATACATTAATAGCATTATTATCCTTCACTATAATTTGTGAAAGAAACGTTTTGGCGAAGTTAATGTAGCAGTGCAATTACGACAAAAAAACAGTAACTGATACATTATTGAGGAGAATATTATAGATGGTTACTCACCTTTTTCCCAAATAATCGATTCTATTGGATATCCTCCATATGGGCACTTTATAACGAGGTCACGCCCTGCTACAGCATTTTTCCTGCCCATAACCCGCACAAATGGTGGTCCTAATATAAAAAAATTACTAGTAACTGGTAACTTGAACTAAAAATACATTTTACTATTACTAACATTATATAACTTTCTATAAAAAATATTGTCCACAGTGCTGTTAAATACATGTTTATATGTCTACAGTGTGATGGAAGGTTCCACAAACTCGCATTAATATTAGGAAACAAGATTACAAATAAGTTACGTACATGTACATTATATGTAATTTATGAAAAGATACTCCAGGTAAACATGTATTTGGAAATTAATCATGGATTTTTAAATATAAACAATTAAAAAATGTGATGCATTATATACATGTATACACAGTGTACATTTATAAAATAACACATTTTATAAGACCTATTTGACCTACATGTTTTCTGTGTTAAATACCCCTTACATTAACGTTTTACCATCTTCTCTAGTCACTACCATAAATCCATTCAACATCACTATAAATTTATTTTCTATCAATTTAGACACTGTTTATTGTTAGGCATTAACATTTGTAAAAAATTGCCATAACCTTCTGACATTATCAACAATGCAAAGCATTTTTTATTTATTTTGTATAATATATTCAAATGCAAGCTTCATGCAAAAACACGTCAATAACGCTGTTTCTCCATAATGCATCTTCTAATGTAGACTACCTTACATACAATACATACATGCATGTTAGTAAGACAATGAACCTCTTATAAGCTACAAATACATCTAATGTGCAGAGGCTCATCAGTGCCTATCCCAACGGAAATGAATTGTTCCAGAAAAATGTGGCACAATACATAGTGGGCTATTATATCCTTTTTATGGCACTCGAGATGTTGATAATCTGTGAGCAATTGGAGCTGGACCCATGACCGTACAGTTTATATCGAGAAGAATGTGTTTTCTGTGTTTCATTCACTTTCTCAGTCACTTATGATAGATATGCCAACCCCATTTCTCCTCTTTTATTTTCCAGAGTTGCTCTCTTGATCTCTCCTAAGTGCTCACTTTAACAGACTTTTCATTCCCAGTCTGTACACTAAATGCACTGCAATAGTTCCTTTCGCCGCTTGTCGAGATCATTATTTGATATCGTTCGTCAGATGGGAACGGAAGGACTGACTAGCGAAATTGGAGAAAAATTCTATACCAAAAAAAAAAAATCCTCCAGCATAATGCTTGGGGAAGAGAAAATGACAGCTCCAATAGGAAATCCTCACAATACCTGGCTTACACTGACTGTCAACTAAATAGTGATTTCATTCCGAGGAAAATTTCTGAAATTTGACAATTCAGGCAACATTGAGATCAATAGAATCAGCGAAATACACGAGCAATTTTGGCAATATCAATTATCACTTGAACGTATTGAAATGTCCCAAATTTTAAAAGTTAAAACAAAGCTGTCTCTTGATGTATAGAAAATAAACCACAGCAGAATTCCTCTTAAAAGATAATACCAGTATTGCACATTATATTGGTCAAACATGCACTTGGGAATAAACATAGTGTTCTAAAAGTATTCAAACCAAACCTTTACATGGTAACACATGAATTTAAGTAAAGAATTGACTAAAACAAAAGTTATTAATGTTGTTGAGAGGTCTATTTGATACCGTATTTTGGGGACCCCACCAGCCCACGGTTTTTTGGAGGGCTGGGGCTTAATTTAAAAAAATTCAAATGGGAACTCACTATTTTTACAATATAATTTGATTTTTTAGCTATCTTTATTCGAATTATTATTCACAACACGGATAATACTGAGAAAATTACTCTATTTCAACCATTTAGTCAAGAATTATGTAAAATTATTTTTAAAATTGAGTATTTAAGGTTTATTTCCATAACACATCCAGAATACATTTAGACCCCATATTGGTCCTTTTTTGTTATCAATATGCAAATGAACCAACAATGCAAATAAATTGGGCCAATATATGACCGCTATTAAATGCAAAATAAGAGCGCAATATTTTTTCAGTATTGCCCATAGGAAGCTTGAACCACTATCATTTCAATATAGGCTTCATTTGCCAATTAAAACAAATATTCCTCCAATATTCGGCCAATCGAGGTCTAATATTGAGTGCTACTTGAGATTAGTCTAATTCTGGTTTAACACCCTTTGATAGCATAGCATTTCTTTAGTATAACATTTCTAACATTCTTTATATATTATAACTTCATTACCTTATTACCCCATACTATTAATATATAATGCGGTGGAATGGCTGCGGCTCATATATACCACCAATGGGTGCTTAACCAAAATAATGCTAATTCAATTCAAAAGTAAATGTACACCCGGTGAAAGATTCCACTATAATGCCTGGAAGCACATTTTTTCTCACAGTGTATACAAAGATGTTATAGAAAAAATGGTTTCAGACAAACTTACCATAAACGTTGACTCTAGCTGCATGGCTCATCTTGCTGACACGATTTTCAGCAGTACATGTATATTCTCCACCTTCGTCCGAAGAAAGGCTGGTGACATTGACATGACTAGCCCTGTCCCCACGTTCGTCGACATAACTTCCCACTGACACCAAAGCACTTTTTGTGATATCAATTTCATCCAATTTCCAAGTAATTTGTGGCAACGGTATTCCTGATGCTGTGCACTTCAGACTTAGGTTCCTTCCAGGTTGAACGCTTATATCCATGAACGTATGATGCATTTCTGGTGGTAAATCTAGTAATGGATAATGTGCAAATTAATTAAAAACATTTTCAAAATGCATGCATGGATTATTGAATCTATATTATAATGTATTAATCAAAGCACTTTGCATGTTTTGTTGAGGGTGGACTTGTTTGTCTGATCTCCAATGAGTTTAATCTTGAAATGACCAAATTTGGTCTTATTTGGCATAATCTACATAAAATGGCGAGATTACATGTATTTAACTTTCTAACTATGGATTTTATTTCCGCAAAACGTTTCGCCTATCTAGGCTTTATCAGGTGCTTGAAATTCAATTAAACAATATTATTATTTATACTATTAGGTCACAAGCTGAGTAACATTTTAGAACTAAGATAATATTTGGAAGGGTTAGGCCTAATCTCACCATTTTATACTTCTTTACCTCTATACTTTATATACCAACCCCTTGAGAATGTCTACATGAATTTTAATGATTTGCATGTAAATTAGACTTGATGTCTAAACAGATCTCTCAGTATAACGAACGTCTATACTTTCAAATGCTAAAAGAAATGTATTAATACTCCTTTATACCATTAACCTTAGGCTGATTTTTCATCGATATATTTGCTTCAACAGAAACAAGGTGCAGCTAACTCAAGTTTTATTCGCCCGACCTATTGCATCAAAATCCAGGATGTCTAAGTCTTAAACGTGATGCTGCTCTTATTCAAACTGAATCGAGTAAATAAGCAAATGTTTGCTCAATGTTCTTCTAGTAACTTGAAGAGTATAAAAAAACCTGAAGCGTAACTTTCAAGTACTCCTATTTGTTCCGCATCAAAAGTATTCGTTCAACCGTTATGAAAAAAGCTGGAGCAATTGTTCCAGAAATCTAAAGTAGCCCAAAGAACACGACCACCCTGTAACATGCCAATTCTATTACAACTCATTCAAAAAAATCTCTCCGAATTCTGATGGATTCACCTGGCTGATCGTCTGCAGAATTATGGTAACTTTTTCTGTAAAAATAAATTATGTTGCATTTTTGCAGAAACTAAAATTGCTAAATTAAAGATAAAATCGTTAAAGGAATACTTATAACTTGCACTTGGCATTATGGTACTTTATACAGTATAATGGTAATTGAACAACGTATATTGCAAACTAACTACAAGAAAGGCAAATACAGCAGACACCTTTCATCATGTAAATTTCTGCAAAATTATGGTGGAAAGTTGTATCCCATGTTTTCTGTTTTAAAAATTCTGTATAGTAATTTCTGCAGAAAATACCCTGTGATATTTTTCTGGTCACTTTCTGCTCATTATTTTTGTATGGGATGAGATAAAGTGTCAATATACTGTATGATACGAAGGCAATTAAGCCAGCAAAATACAAGTGTATGCAGTGATTGCAGATTTTGCAAAATTATGGTGGAAAGCTCCCCAGAGGAAAAATTCTTACATGGATGTATGGATATTCACAAAAATTGTATGGATACTTGAAGACATTCGGTTTACTTTGATCCATTTCTATGGATATCCACAATAATCGTATGAATACTTATATGTATATATATATCCATTTTACAATGACCCATTATTATGATGTCCACATGGATATCCATTCCACTTATATATATTTCAGATATGGATATTATATTCATGGATATCATATATACATGTACATAATGTATAATATACTAGTAAGTGGAATGGATATCCTTGACTATGGATATATATATATATATATATAGTAGTTTCTGCAGAAAATAC